>JADRCD010198503.1:2301-15891 GCA_019843815.1 Montemys delectorum | reverse complement strand
TCTCTCTCTCTCTCTCTCTCTCTCTCTCTCTCTCTCTCTCTCTCTCTCTTCTACAATAAACTGCCTCCTTTCATCTAGACTCAAAGTGCTGGGGCAATGGATTCTAGCTCCAGAACAAGGATTCTCACCTCATGCCCTTGCAAGGACTACTCTGTCTGAGCCTTTTGTTCTAAGAGCTGTAACACTTGGGGAGAAGTCTACTCTCCCAAAAAAGCAGCCTGAAGCTGTGCTACACTCCTCACTGGCTAGTCAGCCTCTTATTGGTTCAGCCTGACCAAACTCAGTACAGGTCAGAGCACAGTTACTGAGTAACCAGGAAAGCACAGCACAGTTGGAAGTGAAGCCAACTGTGGCAGCAGAAGCAACAGAAGTGACTTCTCCCTGCCAGTGCTTGCTTCCCTTCACCAGAACTCTAGCACTGGAGCAGTTGAGAGATCTCTGTGAAAGCCTCTGGTACACAGGCCCATAACTAAACCACCACACAAAGAGTAAGCATGGAGGGACTCATGGCTCCAGCTGCATATGTAGCAGAGGAGGGCCTTATTGGGCATCAGTGGTAGGAAAGGCCCTTGGTCCCCTTGAAGGCTTGATACCCCAGTGTAGGGGAGGGAATGAAAGGGAGGGGATGTAGGAGTGGGTAGGTGGGGGAGCACCCTCTTAGAAGCAGGGAGGATGTGATAGGAGGTTTCTGGAGGGGAAACAGGTAAAGGGGATAACATTTGAAATTTAAATAAAAATATCCAATAAAAAGTAAAAATAAATAAGAATGTCAAATTTTCTAGCTCACTTTCTTTTTTCTGTTTCTTTTCTTTTCTTTCTTTTTTTTCTTTTTTTTCTTTTCTTTTTTCTTTTTTTTTTTTTTGAGAAAGGGTTTCCCTGTGTATCACTGGCTGTCCTAGAACTCACTCTGTAGACCAGGCTGGTCTCGAACTCAGAAATCCGCCTGCCTCTGCCTCCCAAGTGCTGGGATTAAAGGTGTGTGCCACCACTGCCTGGCTTCTAGCTCACTTTCTAAGGTGACTTTTTGAAATCACAACTTAAGCTCTGGTCTTTCTAACTGTAAGTAAACCAGGAATCTCTGAATGTTTCAACACACTGTTATTGCTTTAGTAAGAGGAGTTGTAATGATGTGTACCAACAAAAACAAAACCAAAAAAAACCAAAACAACAATAACAAAAACAATGACCATGAATGCAGAGAATCACTATTGCACAAGTCAGGGAGGGCTCTATTTAGGTATCAAGCGAGGCAGAAGAAAGTGAGTGAAGTAAATAAGTGAATGAACACAAGATAAAGGGCTATAAATGGCTATTGTGTAGAATTGTCAGAACTATTGTGTTTAACTAACAACTGTAGTTATCTATACTGAATGAGATCAAGACCAGCCTTATTAACAGTAAGTCAAGATGGGGTAAAGATTCATGGATTTGTAATCCCTAGACCCTTCCTGGTTCCCTATCACTACTTTCTGTCAATCAAGTGGTAGCCAACCTCTATCCCATGCAACAGTCACTTTGGTGCTCTGCTTCACCATGTAAAGATCCAGAAATATGAACAGAAGGGACCATGGACTGAATTCTTTGAAACCTTAAGCAAAAAATATTATTTCTACTTGCTATTTCTGGTGTTTGCTGTTTACTTGTACAACCCAGAGTCATCTGGGAAAAGGCAACCTCAATGGAAGAATTGTCCACATCAGATTGACTATGGAGTGTTCATGGGGCATCTTTTTTTTTTTTTTAAATTACTAAATTTATTTAAATTGACAGGCATGCCACCTCTGGGTATGAATGCTTGTATATTAAAAGAAAGATAACTGGACAAGCCAGAGGAAGCAAACCAGTCAAGAGTGTTCCACTGTGATTTCTACTCCAGGTTTCTGTCTTGATTTTCCTCAAGACTGTAACCATTATTTCCAAAGCTGTTTTTGTTCATAGAGAAGCAAGTTAGAACAAGCTCATAAGTTGTTCTCGTCCCCATCTCCATGACAGTGATGAGAGGTAACTTATGAAGACAATTTCCCTTAGTTTCATATCTCTAATTTTAAAAGAATCTAGAAATCAATGCTAAAAGAAAAATAGTATCCTATTTTTAGGATGTTAAAAAGGTTTTGAACAATGAAAGAAAATGGTGAATAGTTTGAGTCAAATACAGACTCGCTTGACAATGAACATCATTTTGCAAACAGTGAAATGGTTGCAGTTCTTATTCTTCTCTGAGTAATTGCAACAGACTGCTCACAGGACCAATGAGTTGTCCTCAGTGAATGAGCATCATATGGGCAGCATTTCATTCAGTGAACATATTGCAAATCATGGAATCTGGAAATATAAGGTAATTAAATAAGGAAGGATCATCATATAAACAAAACAATGGTCATTGGAGGTTACACAAAGGGCATTCATTGAGACAGATGGTCCATATGCCTGCCCAAATCTCTTAAAAACAAACTTGTCATTTTATAGATATCAAATAGCATTATTTGTGCTAGTGTCTGTCACTGCAGCAGAATATCTGAGAAAAACAAATTAAGAGAAGGAAGACTTATTTTGGCTCAAGGATTCAGAGGTTTTAGTCCATAGTTAGTTGGTTTGTTATCTTGATAGCAAGGTAGACCAGATGGCAGGGAGGTCATTTAATAACAAAAATAGCCTAATGGCAGAAAGGAAGCAGAGAGAAAGAGGAAAAAGAAGAAAGAACATATCCCAGAAGGCAAAGACCCAGTGATATGTATCCTCAAGGAAAGCCTTCTATGAAAATACTCTCATTCTCATAATGTCCTTGTGTTTTGAATTCACTATTGATAAATCATAGATGATGCTAAAGTCCCCGGGAGCCAAACACTTTCCTAAGCACTATATCTGAACATAGCTACACTGTGAGCCAGTCCTTCATCACATACACCTTTTAGATGTCTTTGTATCAGAGCCATAACAATGTTGATGTATGGTTATTCCATTTATTCCAAAATATCAACTCCATAGTCTATTTCAGTGATAGGTCAATTCTTAGTTCACAAGTACAGATGAGATAAAAAATGTATCATTTCCTTTTGAGGGAATCTGTCAAGAGCTAATGTACTATATAATCTTCAAAGGGAAAAATATTTTCATGCTTTCTTTCAGAATAACTTCAATCCATGATATCATGTGTGAACTAAATGAAATATGTATATGGTTTTAGACGACATATAAAACAATATTTTTTTCAAATACTGAATACAAATTCTCATAATTTAATATATATGCTTATATTGAGGCATTTTAGAAAATGTATACATAAACTAAAAACTGGTTATATCAATATAAAAGGCTACAATTATAATTCAAAACAATTTTCTTTTAAAATTATGAGTATTCACAGTAAAAAATATCATGGTAATAATCATAACCAAATTGGTGTCTGATAGAGACAATTATTGCATATTTTATGGCAATATCACATTCAGGAGTTTAAGAGTATATATATCATGCATGGATGATGAATAGATAGATAGATGTGGACTGATGTTACGCTCTGGTTGTCTGACTCTTTCTGAAAAAGTGTCATCATTTACTCACATCATATCCTAGTGTGGTACCATGACCTACCATTTGTATGTGAAATTGGTCTAATTTCTCTTCTGTATTTACCATCCAAGTATAATAAAGTAATTTTAAAAGTTGGAAACATTAAGTAGTCATTTAGAAATTCAACAAAAATATCATTAAAGTATTGAAAATTTGTATTTCAGTTTACATTATGATAAAACTGCTATACAATTCTCTTCAAACTCCTTACAGATAGACAGACAGATAAGCAACTGGAAGCAGATTGGTAACAGACAGACAAAGTTTCATATTTAAACATACATGTTTCTATCTTTTGTAAAATGGACTATGGGGCTTTTTATATGAGTATTTGAAAGTAATAGGTTATAAAATAAATGTTCAAAATTATCTACTGCATAAAATTGTGAGTTCAATGAATATTATTAATACAAATTAAAAGAATGTTTGATGGATTGAAAATCTTTGAACAATACATATGGACAGAGAAGAGGACAATTTGAGAGGTTTTCAGGTGGCTTGTTTTCTGTCAGCAAAGTCTGTGGAAAACAAACATGGAAAGAAAAGGTGAAAACATTTCTTAATTTAGGAACATGCACTAGAAATCTCTTCCCCTTATAGATGTCCTGAAAATGAGAGCATCTACTATGACCACTGTATGGGTATAGAGCAGTTCTATTACCAATCATAACTTTGAGTAATGTTTCTGTCACTGACAGGTTCTCTTAAGGACAGATTTCAGAGGACCCCTCTCATTTTTGCTTGAAGTGCTTTTACTAAGGGATGGTAAGACCTGAAATGATAGGGCAGCACAGAGAGGACCAAGGTTTGATCATCAGCATCTGTATTAAAAATAAAAAGGTATTGTTTTATAAGCACAGCAGAGAGACATGGAATCCTGGAGTTTGATGGACATTTTCTTTAGCTATCAGTGAGCGATAGTTTCAAAGGAAGATCTTGACTCAAGGATGAAAGATGTAGAGTAATTAAGGAAAGATATTTGAAGTTAACTTCTACCCCCTCATACACACATTCACATACATGTGCAGCTGTACATGAACACATACACATATAAAAGAAATAATTTATTTCTTATGTTGGTTTATTATTCTTTCAAAATGAACTAAAATTTAACAGAGACAAATAAAATCTGGTATAACAAACATTGTATCAATTTAATTTTAAGTCCTTTCACAAATAGCCACTGATTTCCATTCTGAAACGTAATTTATTCCTAACTTGCTGTTATTTAATGAATGTATGATTTATAACTGTTTGACACCAAAGCAAATGGTAATGAAGTTGAACGAATTTTAATGGTATCTGACAAAGTTTCAAGATTTAAGACATAAAATCACCTTCCCGAAAAAAATGAACTGTCCTCATTTGCATTTTTGAAACTTAAAGATGAGCTGAGGAATGAGAGTTTTATAATAATATCAAACTGTTTTCAGAAATTCTTAGGAGGTTATTGGATAAATGGATAGGAGATAGATGAATTAAAAATGGATCCCCTTAGATGACTGTGTGGAGAACACATTTTTCTGTCTTGGAGTAGTCTTCTTTAGGGTGGTTCAAAATCCAGGAACGTGGTTGGTAGTTAGATTTTAAGTCCTCACCATTCTAATCCACTTAATATAATCAGTGACTTGCATTGCTGATATGATAACTACAGAAGTTCTGGGTGGATCCCAGGAATTCCCATGATGCTTCCTATAAGTCCACTTTATTATATTCATGGCCTAGTCTTTGTACAACTAGTTTTCAAATTTACTGAACTATAGTGTACAATAAATATTAATTGAAGTAAAGGTTTCTGTTTGGAAATATGGTATATGATGTGTAATTTCTTTTCTTATTAGTTTTCTTTTCATCATATGTAAAGTCATTTTAATATTCACAACAATACGTCAGGGTTCCTTTAACTAAAATTATAGAGTCCTGGATAAATCAAAATTAGGGTTATGGCTAGAGCCATCAGGAAATATGTCAGAGAAGGAATGAACACCATTTCATATCAATAAATACAACCTGAAAATAACTCTTGAAATGTTTATATCCTCAAATCAATATCTTCTCCTTTGATCTTAGTTATAGCGGAGAGAAAATTTTTGACAGCCTTTGTAAACAGGCAATGATATTAATCAAGATGGAATATGTATAGCATATATATATAGGCAACAACATAAATCATCTAGTTGTTCACAACATCTCAACAGGATTTCATAATATTCATGAAATGTGCTAGTGTTAGTAGATTTACATTACACAGAATGATAGGATGTAGTCTGTGAATGTATAACCTACACTCTTGGCAATCAATAAAAAATTCCCTGAGTAAAATATTTTTAAATTAAGATAATTATGTTTATTCTTTTCCATTCTCCAAATTCCTTATGATAAAGTTGCAAAATGTATAACCCAAGACAAACAGATATAAGATATGAAAATGAGGTCTATTTCATTTGCTTTACATATTCATTTACATCTCGATTATGGCTAAAAATCAATGTGATTTTAATGGGTAGAAAAGATTCTTATCACAAAAATGGAAAACATCTGGTGATCACAAGAAGCAGCAAGACTTTTAAAGCAAATAAATATGATTTGTTTGCACAGAGGAAAGAACTAGAGAGTGTTTGGCAAAGTTCTCTCTGGATTCTCAGTGTGAGTGTCATAGCAATCTCTCTGTAGCTCCCAAAGACATTATGTGAGCTGAGAATATGACAATATGGTGCATAGCTGAGTGGAAAGAGAAGGATGACAGTTGTGAGAGACCCAGAATCTGAAATAATTATTCATGAGCTTTAACACTCATGTTATATAAAACAATATATTTGTTACATATCTCTAAAAGTGACAATAAAACAACAGGAAACCTATATGGTATAGTCTTCTTTCTTCTAACTTACTTCTCTTCTCTAGACATGTTTCCTGTTTTCTTCCTTCCTCCCTCCCTTCTTCCCTTCCTTCTTTCCTTCCTTTTTTCCTTCCTTTCTTCCTTCCTTTCTTCCTTCCTTTCTTCCTTCCTCCCTTCCCTCCCTTCCTTTTCTTCTCTTATACACCAAGTCCTGTTTTTAGTACTTGAGAATCGCATGAGGGCAAAGCACAGAAAGTCCTCCCCCCTTTAAAAAGACAATAGACAGCCTCTAAATTTCTTTGTTTTAAGTGAAAATTAACATTGTGACTAGGAATCAACATTTCTATGATTTTGGATGAAGTTCTCTGGAATTTCTTGAATTTTTGAATCTCAGTTATCTCATTTACATATGTACTTCCATATGGGAGTCTCTTGTAGATATAAGATGAACATATTTAGGAAACCTTCTTGAGAGGCTGGGGAGATACCTGGGTCAGAAAGTGTCTAGCCTTTGTATAGCAGAGAAAAGACAGGTGGATTCCTAGTGTGGCCTACCAGCCTGCATAGTACACTGGGTGATTACTTAGAAGTCAATGACAGATCCTTTCTCACAGGCTAAGTAAAAAAAAAAACTTGAAGAACTATGCCACAAGTTTTCTCCATCCTTTATACACAACTTTGCATGGTCATACATAAATGTTCATCCTTATTCACAGGAACACAATCACATCTGTATCCAGACAAACCCACAGGGACAAAAACATCTACATATGGACCAGGAGCTCGAAGTCTTTAACCATTGTTCATATTCCATTTCTCACTTAAACTAGAAGAAGGAGAAGAAGAAGGAGAAGAAGAAGGAGAAGGAGGAGGAGAAGGAGGAGGAGGAGGAGGAGGAGCAGGAGGAGGAGGAGGAGGAGGAGGAGGAGGAGGAGGACACAAAGACCAAAATTGTAATTAAAAGCTAAAAGCTTACTTCACCTGATTTGTGATAAATTATCTGTATTTATCTATTTTTCTGTCTTAAGCAAGTATAACCAAAACGTGTTTCTCTTTGTCATTTGTTCATTTTTAGGTATATATATTAGATAAAATAAAAAGAATTGTTCGTTCCCATAAAGAGTTTAAGAAACATCGTGGTCATATAGAAGTGCACAGTGTTTACAGTGATTGATGAATGTTGACATAACAAGGAAAAACATAATTTGTTTTTCAAGCCCTTGCCCCTATATTGCTGCTATTAATTCAGACAATAAGAGACAATTCATCAATAGGACCACATTCCCGAGTATGAGAATGCTGAATGATATTGATTTAAAAATATATGGAGAGACTGAACCTTCTTACTATCACTGCTAGACCATAGAAACTCAGAGAAACGGAGTCATTTGTGCCCTGCTCCTAGAATGAAGGTTCAGTATGGTTCAGGGTATATCCCAGGGGATATCAGAATGTCAGAGATGTTTTTAGTTGTTATATATAGAGTTATTACTGAATATACCCATCAACAACTTACTAAGCCAAGATGATCTACAAGACAGAGAGTAGAAATACCAGTAGGAAAGAAATGTGGCACTAAGGGAACAAGAAAAGGGAGGAATCCCAACTAGCACAATGCAGCCATTTTTTAACGGATACTACAATGAAAACTTGTACGACTATCCCCACATATGCGTTTTCCTCATTCAGCCATGTTTTCATTAATCACACATATATGGAGACCTTTAAAGCACAGCTAAATGGCAGTGAGCAAAGAAGGCAACATTCAAATAATTATCACTCTCCATAGGTGACTCAGAAATAGATCATGACTTTTGTGTTGTAGGTACTTGTGAGTTTATTTATATAAAGAGAAAGACCTTTCTAACCATTCTCACAGGATATATACACATACACACACACATATGTATATATATATATATATATATGAATATATGTACATATATGCATATGTATATATACGTATATATACATATATATATGAGAGAGAGAATTTCTGGCAATCTAAAACTAGGGTAATTGATACCTCTTAAGTAGTTCCCTTTATGTTCATTTTTTTCTTCATTTAATATTCAGTTTTAGACAGAGGACATTAACCCCGGGAAGTTGGATGAATCACTAGCATTTACAGAGGAAACTGAAAAATATTTGTAAAGCAGAATTATTTAGAGTTTGCTCATTTTCTCTCTTTCTCACTGCTTCTGACTCATCTCCGTGATAAATAAAGCAAGAACCTTCAAGTATGCCAATCAGCAGCTTTGTTACCGCCACCCCAAGAAAGTTGTTGGTACAGTACAAAAGAGTCAGAAATATTTGCTGTGATGGTATGCCAGCCATGAATTCTGATGACGTCAAAATGCTGGTACGCAAAGGACTGCCCCTGAGTCACTCATCACTATTTATTTTCTCCTATAGTTCTTCAGGTTTCCATAAGGGCTTATGACCTCCTTTATTCAGCTTTCATTTGGGTTTTCTTTGTATATGGTGTTTTGCATTCAGAACCCCTTTTCTCTAGACATAAACCTGTTGTATACTTGAAAGAAATAACCAAAAAAAAAAATAAGCAAACAGTCAAAATATGGATTTTAATTCAAGATTAGTGTTTAATAACAAACCAATGGAAATGTAGTGGTATTTACATTCTTATTATTCAAAATGAATTATTATGTTTTTTTCAAAGTGAGTAAGGCATTAATTATATTTTAATAGGTAGAATTAAGGTTATGTTAATCATACCTATAGATGATTAACTATTTATAAATATATGATATGAGAGATAGTATAAATTAGTTTCTCTATATAGCTAACTAATCATAATTGCTAAGGAGACATTAATACATAAGTACAGATGCCAGAAATGACTGTATATCTTTTCATTACAAATGCAAAGCATGTTATGACGATATAAGGTTTTGAGCTGAAGAGGACCGAGTAGAAGTAAACTTAGCTTGCATTGAATCCCACAGTTTCTAAGGAGGAGTTTAGAAAGACTTTAAAAAGCTAGATGGTAGGAACTTCGATGAGACCATAGGGGTACCAATCAGAGTATCTTCCCAATTAACTGAATACTAGTCATGAGTGTGGCCTGGACAGCCAACTAGACATTCTTGTCAGCAAACACTGAAATATCTGTTACCCTTCAGGAAGAGTGATGTCCAGGTCAAACATCCTAAACACAATACCTCCCACCTCATAAGAATATACAGCCTTCACTCCCTGATCATGGATTAAGGACTACACTTTAGCAAACTGGCTACAGTGGGGATCCATCAAGAAATACTTCTGATAATTAACTGTGATGAAAACTTAGGAATAAAGATACCTAATAATTCAAAACAATTCAAAAATACATTAGTAAAATTCTCTAATAAGATATCCGACTATATGTCTCAGTCACTGACAATTAAGCAGATTAAACTTTAGTAAATATAAACCCAGTAACAAGTAGGCCCTTATCATCCAGATCAGATATTGGATCCAATAACTCAGGAACCTTGTTTATTTTCAAGCACTTATAAAAGCATTTTTTTTCCAATATGGATCTGCAGTTGTCAGGAAGGAAGATAAATCATTTCAACATGTGGTATCTTATTTGATAAAGTGTGTAGACTACTATATAAATAGATCAAAAGTGTTATAGCATGGGAGGCATTATACAGTGTGAAACCAGCCACTGTAACAGATCAAAGAAAAGACCCTGTAGTGTCTGCCATTGTCTTAGTAAAGTGGTGGAGATTGGCCTCTAAGATGTAGCTTCCTAAATCATTCTATATTACAGTAAATCCATAGCTTCCTAAACTATTGGACATACTAGCTAAGTAAAACTGAAATTGGATATGAAAATACTAATGAAGAGAAAAGTAAATTATCCCAGGAGTATAAATGAAGAAATCCAATAATATGTATACGTTCAAGAGCATCACGACACTGCAATAAATGAGTAAATAATAACATTTTAAAAAATCAATGAATAAAATAATAAACCAAACATTATATTAGCTTCTAAAATGTAATAGAGGCTTGTAGAAAAGTTACTGTCCATGTCAAGACAGAAAATGAACCAGACATTTCAGTGTAAAACAGAAAACGAAGACTGCTGTTTATATACATTTAGAGACATTATGAGCATGTTAAATGATGTACGAACTACAGTGAAAAATGTCCCTTATCTAAAAATATAGAGAGGATAAATAACATTGTACCTTTACACATATATTACCAATGGAAACCTGAAAAAACAAGGACTCCAGTTTATAGGACATTTTAAATCCCAAACTACATAATTTGCCAATAATGGGTACTATCTTATTAAATTCTGTTTTGAGCAAACTAGATGTAAAAGAAAAAAAATCTAAGAAACCTTAAAGACTGACTGAAAATTTCTGTGTCTGAAGATGTTGTCATAGCTGGTATGAGCTGATCCTGCAAAGAGCCTGGATTTTACTACAAGGATCGACAGGCAGATAGCTGTCTGTCGCTCCATTCACAGCATAGCATGTGCTATGCAGACAGACATACAGAAAACACATGAATAAAATAAAAATAGTGCATCTTCTAAAAGAAGTTACTATGTACGAGATGGAGAGATGGGCTAATAGTTAAGAAACATTGCTGCTCTTTCAGGATGGGAGTTCTATTCCTAGCATCTATATCCGACAATCTGTATCTTCCTTTTTTTGTTTTTTTGTTTTGTTTTGTTTTGTTTTGTTTTGTTTTGTTTTGTTTTTTCGAGACAGGGTTTCTCTGTGTAGCCCTGGCTGTCCTGGAGTTCACTCTGTAGACCAGGCTGGCCTCAAACTCAGAAATCCACCTGCCTCTGCCTCCCACGTGCTGGGATTAAAGGCATGCGCCACCACCGCCCGGCTGCTGTGTCTTCCTAATAACTGCAGCTCCCGAGAATTCAGGGCACTCACACGCATGTAACCCCACTCAGACACAGACAAAATAAAAAGTAAAATTAAAATATCTGTAAAGACCCTAAGAAGTTAAACAAGAAGGAAGTCCCAAGTGAGGATGCTTAATCCCACATAGAAGGGGGAAAACAATAATGATAGGAGGGAGGAACCTGCGTGGGAGAGGGCAGAGGGGGAAGGGGGTAAGATCAGGTATGGGGGAGACAGGAGAGAAGCCCAGAGGGCCAGGAGAATGAATGGAAATAAGCAGCTGCAGGGGACTAGGGTATCTCTAGAAAATTCAAGAGGCCTGGGACGGCAGAAGCTCCCAGGACTCAATGGGAGTGACCTTAGCTGAAATTCCCAACAGTAGGGATATGGAACATGAAGCGATCACCTCCAGTAGTTAGACAGGGCCCCAGGGGAGGGATGGGGAGCCAACAGGCATTTAAAATTTCAACACCAAATTGTTCTTGTCTGAAAGAAATGCAAGGAAATAAAAATGAACCAGAAAGTGAAGGAATGGCCGACCAGCAACTGGCTCAATTTGAGATCCATCCCCTGGGCAGGCACCAATCCCTGACACTATTACTGATGCCATATAGTGCTTACAGACAAGAGCTGAGCATGGCTATCCTCTGAGAGGCTCTAACAACAGCTGATGAAACAGATGCAGATACTCATAAGCCAAGCATTGGACTGAGGGCAGGGAGCCCAATGGAAGAGTTAGGGAAAGGATTGAAGGAGCTGAAGGTCATAGCAACCCCTCAGGAAGACTAACAGTATCCACTAACCTCCACCCCTGGTGCCTCCAAAGACAAAGCTACCAACCAAAAAGTATACACATACATGGGTTGGTCCAAGGTCTTGGCCACATATGTAGCAGAGGACTGCTTTTTCTGGCCTCAGTGAGAGAATGCACCTAATCCTGTACAGACTTGATACTCTTAGGAGGGGATGAAGGAGAGAGAGGATGGGGGAAGAACTCTGCGAGTATGGGACGCAACATTTGGGATATGGATATATAAAATAATTCATAATAATAAAAATAGTAACAAATAAAATATCTGTAGAGTTGTTATTTAGAAAATCAGATATGATTTTGTATGTTTTGAAACACTGTATGTTTCAAAATCAGCCTATTCCATTGAGTTACTATTGTACCTGTGGATATAATTTTATGGTATATGAATTTTCTGTTAGTGTGGAGCTATGTCACAAACAAAACTGGCCATGCATTGGTGTGTTAGTTCATGTCATAATTTGTGTGCATACCAATGCCACACCAGAGACAATAAAATAGCCTAAACTTCACATAAAAACATGAAAATGTGTGTAGCTGTAGAGTACTCGTACTGAAGTTTTAGGGAAAAGATGCCAAACAAAATTTCTCAAAAATACAAGAAAGAAATTGATGTAGGAGTCAATAAAGTAAAATGGAGGAATACAAAAAAGGGGGTAATAATGTCTTCAAAAAATCAAATTGGTATAATAAGGTTTTTATAAACATTCTGAGCCAAATAGAAGAAAAGTTGCAAATGAGGAAAATCCATGTCACAAATGAAGCTGTTATAAGATAAATAAAAGTGTTAGAATCTGTACATTGTACAATGAAAGCAATGTAAAACGATGCCCATAATTTTGCATTAAAACACACTCAGTTTAAGTAGATAATTTTCAAGAGAAATAAAAACCTACTAATTATGACATATGAAGAAAAAGCTCATGAGCCCCATTTGTTAAACACTGAATTTGTAATTTTAGATCTTTCTTAAGGTTTAGCGAGGAACAGCATCAATTACTCAAAATATTTTACAGCCAATATCACTTAAGTTTTCCACAGACAATTGAGATCAGAGCTTCTGTTTAATCTTAGAATCCAGAATAAAATATATTAAATAGAGACTATTACAAATTATTTGACCTTGCCCTCTTGAATTTAAACAAAGTAAAAAAGGAATGTAGAGTGAGTCCGAAGTAAAGAACATACAGGATCCATTCCGAGACTGCATATCTACTTCATCATTTAAAAGTAGGCATTGCACTGCTTCGTCTGTACATGAAAGGCACAAGTCAGAGAACTAGGAGAGAAGCAGCCTGACAGGAAGAGGTACTGACCATCAAGCCTGAGATCTTGAGTTCAGCCTTTGGAATTTGCAAGATTTGCAGGATTGAACAAACTCCCACACATTGTCCTCTGACTTCTAAATACTTGTCATGGGACACGCGCACCTGTATAAATGGTACAAATGCATGTACACACACACACACACACACACACACACACAC
>JADRCD010198502.1:0-11735 GCA_019843815.1 Montemys delectorum | reverse complement strand
CACATATCTTTATCTTCTGGGCTCCAGATGCCTGTACTCTATTGCTGATGCTGTCCATGGTGGTCACTGTATGATACTGGCATTCTCAAAACACTGCTGTAACTAGGCTTTACCAGTAGCCTCTCATAGACTGTCTTCACGGTGTCAAGCCTCAACTCCTTTGCATGACACCTTCAGTCCTGGGCCATGAGTTGCAAACTGAGACTGCACCTTCACCAATGGCCTTCCATGGCCTCTCACTGTGCCGAGCCTCAGCTGCTCTCTATGACCCCTTCATGCTGTCAAAACCAGTACCACCTGGGTGACTCTTACACATTACCAAGTCCTGCTGCAGCACAAGGTACAACCTTGGCTATCTCTGGAATACAACCTCTTTGTGCTCTCAGGAAACACTTCCCAGAAGATGTCACCTCTAATTTCTTAGCTCCAGCTAACCAGCATCAATAGTCCCAGTAATGCAAAGTTCTCTCTTTTGTAGTTCTGGTATCTTGTTAATCACAGCTGATACTTCAGCTCCAGCTAACCAGAACCACAGAATCTTCACAGTCAAAACAACATGGCCCTGATAAGAGTCTTTAATCTTCCCTCTGAAATTTCACAAGCCAGGCCTCCATCTCTGCACTGTTCTCAACATGATCTTCCAAGCTCTCACACAGAGTTCTTAACAGTGACTCTTCTGGCTCAAAGTTCTAAAGTCCTTCTACAGTCCTCTCCAAAACATGGTCAGGTTGTCACAGAAATACCCCACTCCTGGTACCAATTTGTATTAGTTAGGGTTCTCTAGAGTCACAGAACTTATGGTAGTCTCTATGTAGTAAAGGGATTTATTGATGACTTACAGTTTGTAGTCCAACTCCCAAAAATCAACTCCCAACAACAGCCACGGCAGCAGCTGTGAATGGAAGTCCAAGGATCCAGCAATTGCTCAGTCCCACAAGGCAAGCAGGTGAAGCAGAGAGAGCCTTCCTCTTCCAATGTCCTTATATAGGTCTCCAGCAAAAAGTGTGGCCCAGGTTAAAGGTGTGTGCCACCACACCTTTAACCCCGGATGACCTTGAACTCATAGCGCTTTCTATGTTAATCCTATGGGATTTGTAGCCACTATTCCTCAAGGTCTCCATGCCAAGATTCAGGTCAAAAACTTGTATCTCTCAGCCTCCAGATTAGGGCCACAGGTGAGCCTTCTAATTCTGGATTGCAATTCATTTCAGACGTAGTCCAGTGGACAACCAGGAATAGCCACTACACCTGAAAACACATGCGAATTAAAAACAAGACTATTTATGAAAGTAATTGTGCATAAAATTGCCAGAGATAAATCAATAGTTTCATTGTATTGAAATACAAATTAGCTGAAATATATAGTGAATTACTATATCTCATGTACAGCAGCATAAATAAAGCAGAGATAGGAAGACTTTGGAATAAAAAATGAAATAATAAATTTGAGATAAGATAGGGATGGCAAGGTGGATTAGTGGGCAAAGGTGCTAGCCACTGCACATGATGATCTGAGTTCTGGCCTTGAGACTCACATGGTAGAAGGAGAAGAACAACTCCTGTAAATTCCCTTGAACCTCCATACGCATGCCACGTGGCTTAGACACACACACAAAATATAATTTAAGTTTGTCTGTATTTATTTATATTTATGTAATCTATATCTGTATATCAGCTAGATCTATATAGATATGGATATAGATTAGATATAGATAGATATAAAGATATAGATAGATGTACAGACAGAGATAGATACATACACACATACATATACATATATACATGACAGTGTTTTGCTAAATATCTGGCTTTGAATATTGGCTTGGTACTCAGTAGGTAATCTAGGTTTTACACAAACTCATTAACTTTATCCTGCCTTAGACTCTCAAATGTGTCACTTAAAATCATTTGGATTAAAGCAAAAATGTCTTTGAAACAAAGAAAAGATACTATGTTGTTGGATAAGAAGACAAAATGTAATATAGTGTTAAATCTCATGAATTTATTAATTTAGCATAAATGAGAATAAATAATATCAATTACTTCTTTCTTGGAATCAGAGTAGTTCATTGCAAAATTTATGATAGAAAAATACTCTTGAGAAAGTTGAACCATTAAAGCAATTCATAGGTGGATAAGCTGGTGATTACTAGAATTTATATTAAAACATCATCTTGCTGACAATTATTACAGGAAATAGCTATGGGTAAGGGGTAGAAATAGTTAAATGTAGACACCAGACCGGCACATACAGTATAGACAGCATTTAAAATTAACAGAAGAAGATAATTTTCAACAAATTGGTTTGTGGAATAAATGAGTCATTTGAAAAATAAAATGTCAAATTATATTGTTCTCTAGAATAAATTACCAACAAATCTGATATTTCTATTTAAGAAATAAGTATTGATCAAAGGTCTAAGAAACAGCACTTGCAAGGAGCAACTGAGAGGTGAAAATGAGATACATAAGTTTAGCAGGAACAGCTGGGCTGCCTTTCTGTAAAAGCTGGGGGCCATGAAGTCACAAAGCATCTTCTGCAGGAATACCTAATTGAGGACTGCCAGAGACACCAGCATCCCTGAAAGACCAAGGTTTCCTAGTACAAACAATGCCAACCAATCAGGAACTGCAGGTTTTATTGTTGTTGTTGTTGTTCATTTTATCTTTTTTTATTAAATATTTTCCTTATTTACATTTCAAATGTTCTCCCCTTTCCTGGTTTCCCCTCAGACAATGCCCTGTCCTCTCCCCCCTCCCCCTGCTCACCAACCCACCCACTCCCAATTCCTGGCCCTGGCATTCCCCTACACTAGGACCTGCCTGAGGTCCCAGCTATACCACTCCTGAGCATATGCCCAGAAGATGCTCCAACATGTAATAAGGACACATGCTCCACTATGTTCATAGCAGCCTTATTTATAATAGCCAGAAGCTGGAAACAACCCAGATGTCCCTCAACAGAAGAATGGATGTGTTACATTTACACAATGGAGTACTACTCAGCTATTAAAAACAATGAATTCATGAAGTTCATAGGCAAATGGATGGAACTAGAAAATAACATCCTGAGTTAGGTAACCCAATCACAAAAGAACATACATAGTATATATTTACTGATAAGTGGATTTTAGCCCAGAACCTTGGAATACCCAAGATAAAAATTCACAAACCACATGAAGCTCAAGAAGGAAGACCAAGGTATGGATACTTCCGTCCTTCTTAGAAGGTGGAACAAAATACCATTAGAAGGAGTTACAGAGACAAAGTGTGGAGCAGAGACTGAAGGAAAGGCCATCCAGAGATTGCCCCACCTGGGGATCCATCCCATATACGGTCACCAAACCTAGACACTATTGTGGATGCCCACAAGTGCTTGCTGACAGAAGCCTGTTATAGCTGTCCCCTGAGAGCCTCTACCAGTGCCTGACAAATACAGAGGTGGATTTTGCAGCCAACTATTGGACTGAGCACAGGGTCCCTAATAGAGGACCTAGAGAAAGGACTCAAGAAACTGAAGAGGTTTGTAGCCTCATAGGAGGAACAATAATATGAACTAACCAGTACCCTCAGAGCTAAACCACAAGACTAAACCACAAACCAAAGAGTACACATGGTCAGATTCATGGCTCCAGCTGCATATGTAGCAGAGGATGGCCTAGTTGGTCATCAGTGGGTGGAGAGGCCCTTGGTCCCATGAAGGATTCTTTTGTTTGTTTGATTTTTATTTTTATTTTTATATTTTCTCTATTTCAAATTTTATCCCCTTTTCCCGTTTCCCCTCTGAAAACCTCTCTATTCTATCCCCCCTCCCCCAGCTTACTAACCCATCCACTCCCTCTCCCCTGTCCTGGGATCCTCCTACACTGGGGCATCGAGCCTTCAAAAAACCAAGGGCCTCTCCTCATTGATGTCCCTCGTGGCCATCCTCTGCTACATATGCTACTGAAGCCTTGACTCCTCCCTTGAGTACACTTTGGTTCATGGTTTAGTCCCTTGGGTGATACAGGGACAAAGTTTGGAGCAGCAACTGAAGGAAAGACTATCCAGTGACTGTCCTACCTGGGGATCCATCCCATATATAGTTATGAAACCCAGTCACTACTGTGGATATCAACAAGTGCTTGCTGACAAGAGCCTGATATAGCTGTCTCCTGAGAGGCTCTGCCAATGCCTGACAAATACAGAGGTGGATGTTCACAGTCATCCATTGAAGTGAGCACAGGGCCTCCAATGAAGGAGCGAGAAAAAGGACCTAAGGAGCTGAAGGGGTTTGCAGTTCCATAAGGAACTGGTGTTTTGAAGAGATGCTTTCTCGGAACAAATTAGGGCATGGGTGGAGGGTGTTAAAGGAGCTTGCAGCAGTGGTCAGATGAGCTTGTTGCAGGATTCCTCACTTGTTCCTGGAGTCTTTGTCATTAACTCTTTGTCAACTCTCCCCCAACCACCAAGGGCAGATATGGTCAGGAAGAGTGCTGTCCACATCTGGGACCCTGCATGATCGATGAACTACTCCATTGTCCTCGTTTTTGTAAGTGCTTATGAACCTCCTTTTCTGGGGGCTCATTTTTTGCCTGTTGGTGCAGGGCCTGTGCTTGTGGTTTGACCTGATCCACGCTTCTTCTCTCCTCAGTGTTGCTGTTGTGCCTCTCTTAGGCTGCTTCTTCGATGAGTTGGCCCCTTAGTGTTTTATGTTGTTGGTTCCATGAAGGTGAATGTGTGAACCTCATTTCTGTCTTCTTTGTCTTTTCCGTCTGTCTATCCCAGTCATCTCACGTTTGTTCTCCGTTTGGTGTCATAGTGAGCCTGCAGTGGCCATCTTTTTATTTTCCTGGGATGAGCCTTGTGTCACGAACGTGACACCAGCTGCAGCAAGGATGCAGTGGCCATTGTTGTTCTTCTTTGTCTTTGGGGGAGCATGCTTCAGTCAGCATGCACTGGCCATCTTTACTGTCTTCTTTGTGTTTGTCTGTGCATTTTCACTTTTGGTCTTGATTTATCCTGGTACCTGACATAGGGGCTGCTTTCCCAGGTGGTGGGACCTGGGATCAGCTCCTGAATTCCTTTTCCTTTATGGGTGTACTGTCCAGGCATAAGGCCTTTGAGCTATACCTGAGGGAGTCCCCTGTTTAGTATACCATGACTTTCATCCCCTCTTCTGTCTTATCTGTTCATCATTTGCTTTGTGCTTGTCATCATGGGTTCCCTCCCCTCCTCCATCAAAAAACCCTAGATTAGGGATCTGAAGCCCTTCTTGCTACTCACGGTCTCAAGGATAAGACTCACAACCTGGAGAACTGGAGATAATTTAGGGGGAGGTTGCTATATTGGCCCCTTGGATATTCCCAGAGAACACTTGGGATCCTGATCTCTGCATACATGTTCTTTTCCTTGCCCATGGTCTTCCTCTGACCATGAGGCAGAATCTGAGATTATTCTTGCCTTGTTCTTTGTCCACATCCTCCTTGCAGTCATTGCCAGTCTTAAGAATTCTTCCCCAGAGGATGTGGTGGTTGCCCACAACAAACACTGCCAGGATCGGGCTTATATTCACCTTTCCATTACTGACCCTGTCCCACTTTCTCTGGACAAACACGTTGATTTTAGCAATGATGATGCGGGTACCCCTGCTCCAGCCCTACAGCCATCAGTCTCCAAGCCATCCTCTAGTGCCACTGTCCAAGGTCCTTCCCTCACTAGCCCTTCTATTCTGGCCCCATTGGAGGGCCAGAATCACCACCTTACCCCTGTTGTGATTTAGGGGGACTTTTCCTTACAGTAGTCACTCCTGCTGTGGTCATTCCTGCAATGCCCATCCCTTGTGCTGGACTCCCTCTCCCCCTGGGGTCTTATTTTTCTCATATATTTCATGAGGATGTCCATATCAATCCCTGATTTGGCAACTGGGCCCTGTATTCCAATTCCTTTGGCAGACTAGGCATTAATCAGAAAAGGTGGCAATGATTCTGGTCCAGATTCCCCTTATTTTTGACAAGTATTGAAGCAATGGACCATGCACCCCTAGACCTATTACAATTGGCCTTGCTTGATCCTACTGTATTTCTTAATTGGAGGCCTACATATCATGACACGGTTGAGAATTGGGCTAGGACTAACCTGGAATGTAACATTGACGTACTTATTGTCTATTGAGCAAGGGGTGATGAAGGAACCAGAAGACTAGGATGTAAAGACATAATGTACATACTGTGTTTATTAATTTTTCTTTATCCTGGGGGGGTTAATGAGCTCTGGGCTTTGGTGCCCCTCTCTCCCATTCTTTTGACTGTGGCCTATCAGTGGTCTATCCTGTTCTTTTCCAATATGAGTTTGGGCTTGCCCTTCATGGACTTAATCACTACTACAGGACAATTAAAAGGCGTCTGGCCCATAGAGGAAATTCTCTTCTTCACCACCAATGTCTCCTTTGTCAGCCCATGTATCCAACTATACAATGACCATGGGAGACTTTCATGGTAATCTAACTCATGGCACCACATTAAGCATGGAACTTTATGTTCCCCTTACTGATTACAAATCCCCAAAGGATCCCCCAGGCATATCATGTCCACCCCTGCCTTGCTGTCCAAGGGTCTCCCAAATGCCCACTTTTGTGGGACTTCTTATCCCTTGGGAGACTGTCAGTCTACACTAGGTATAAAAGTCACTGGGGACCACCTGCTATTATCATCTAAATTCGCATTTGGTATGTGGAGGTTTACTTCACATGATGCTTCCAATATTATTCCCCATGTTAATAGGTATCCCATTATATTCTGATGTGACCCCATTATGAACAATTTGGATTTATGTGGCCCCTCTTTCTTGATTTATGCCCCCTTACTTTGTTAAAGGTGGCTGTCTCTTTAAAGGGACACTATTAATTGGCTGTTTGACCCCTTGTGGATAGCCACTTATGCTATGATGGGAAATATTGTCATGCTAATAGTTATTTTGTTTAAATGTCTTGAACAGCATATCTCTCCAGGCAGTATTCCATAAATAAGGAGGGCCTCCAGGGACTGATGGCTCTCGAAAATCCCAATTGTTCCCCCACTAAGGACTTAATCAGTACAAGGATGGCAGAAATCTGTGAGGCAACCATGTAGGCTGTTTCTCATTTCCCCCATTGTGTGACATGTCTGCAGAGTAATGTCTCTTTGAGGGCTGGTAGTTAATGAGGAGTAAGATCTTGGAAGCCAGGACAACCTGAGACAGGCATAGCCAGTATACTGGGTATCCTCTGAGGTGGGGTCAACAATGTCAAGGCAATGGTACCCATTCTCCCACTAGGCTGTCAAAATCTAAAAACAAAAGGGTGGATATTTCCCTTCCACTCAGTCCTTTCTACTGGGGTAGACTCCTCGATGGTCTGCTCCCATGAATACAACATATCCCTATCCAACCTAGTGTACCCGCTGCACTCAGAGCAGTTGGAAAGATCCCCCTACCCCAGCGTCCCTGAGCTGGTGCTGGGAGCCTGGTGGGCTTAGGACCCATCACCCACTAAAACCCCTGCCCTCCCAAATACCACTTCCTTCCATGCCTTCCACCCCATCCACCTGGTTCTCTGCTGGGGCAGATTCCTAGTTGGTCTGCTCTAGTGACAGCACCATATCCAGACCCATCCTAGAGGACCTGCTGCACTCAGAAGAGTTGAGTAGTTGAGGACCCACTGCACTCAGAGCAGTTGTACAACAGCTTGACTGGTCCACTGAAGAACCAATAGTCTGAAGACTGCCCAGGAGATCTACTGCAGCCAGGGCAACAGATAAGCAGCTTCTCTGCCCCTGTGAAGAGCCCCTAATTGGAAAGCCCCACAGGCGGTCTGCTACAGTCAGGGCTGCAGGCCTACTAGGAGACCTGAAGAAACCCAGGAAAAAAGAGGCAGACTCCAGAAGTCACCCAGACCAACAAACACCAGGAATATCCGGAGGGCAAAAGGCAAGTGCAAGACCATAAGCAACAGAAGCCAAAATATGTTGGCATCATCAGAACCCAGTTCTCCTACCACAGCAAGCCCTTAATACACCAACACAAATGAAAATCCAGAATCTACCCTGAAATCCTATCTCATGAATATAATAGAGTCCTTTAAGGAGGATTTCAATAACTCACTGAAAGAAATACAGGAAAACACATGTAAGCAGGTGAAGGAATGGAATAAAACTAGCCAAGACCTAAAAGTAGAAGTAGAAGCAATAAAGAAAACACAAATGGAGGCAAACCTAGAAATGGAAGACCTAGGAAAGAGGTCAGGAACTACAGATGTAAGTATTACCAACATAATACAAGAGATAGAGAGAATCTCAGGTGTAGAAAATAGCATAGAAAAGATTGACACACCTGTCAAAGAAAAACATAAAAACTCCTAGCCCAAAACATCCAGGAAATTCAGGACATAAAGAAAAGATCAAATCTTAGAATAATTGCAATAGAGGAGAACAAAGATTCCCAGCTCAAAAGACCCGAAAATATCTTCAACAAAAGTAAACTACACCAACCTAAGGAAAGAGGTGGCCATAAAGGTACAAGAAGCCTATAGAACACCAAATAAATGGGACCAGAACAGGAAATCCTCTTGTCCCATAATTATCAAAACACCATATACATAGATCAAAGAAAGAATATTAAAAGCTTCAAGGAAAAAAGGCCAAGTAACGTGCAAAGGTAGACCTATCAGAATTACACAAGACTTCTCAACAGAGCCTATGAGAGCCAGAAGAGCCTGGTTACTAAAAATTATCAAGCCTGGAGAGAGGTCATGCAGACTCTAAGAGAACACAAATGCCAGCCCAGGCTACTATACCCAACAAAACTCTCAATCAACATAGATGGAGAAAACAAAATATTCCAGGATAAAACCAAATTCAAACAGTATTTATCTACCAATCCAGCCCTACAGAGGATACTGGAAGGAAAACTCCTACACAAGGAAGTTACCTGCACCAAAGAAAGTACAAGATATTAAGCATCTCATAGCAAAGCCAAAAGCAGAGAACCACAAGTACATAAATTCACCTACAAAAACAAACATATCAGGAACCAACAGTAATCTCTCTTTAATATCTCTCAATATTAATGGACTCAACTCACCTATAAAAAGACATAAGCTAACAGATTGGGTATATAAACAAGATGCAGCATTTTGAGGCATGCAAGAAACACACCTCAATAATAAAGACAGACATTATTTCAGAGTAAAAGGGTGGAAAAAGAACTTCCTAGCAAATAGTACCAGGAAACAAGCAGGAGTTGCCATCCTAATATCCAATAAAATAGACTTCAACCAAAAGTTATCAAGCATGATAAAGAAGGACCCTTCATATTCATCAAGGGGAAAATCTACCAAGAGAAAGTCTCAATTCTGATCATCTATGCCCCAAATGCAAGAGCACCAAAATTCATAAATGAAACTTCACTAAAGCTCAAAACACACATTGAAACCCACACAATAATAGTGGGAGGTTTCAGCACCCCACTTTCACCAGTGGACTGGTCATTGAAACAGAAACTAAACAGAGACACAGTGAAACTAAGAGAGGTTATGAACCAAAAGGATTTAACAGATATCTACAGAACATTTCACCCTAAAACAAAAGAATACATGTTCTTCTCAACACCTCATGGTTCTTTCTTCAAAATCAACCATATAATTGGTCACAAAACAACCCTCAACCTATAAAAGAAGATTGAAATAACACCATGCAGCTTATCAGATCACCAGGGCCTAAGGCTGATCTTCAATAACAGTAAAAACTACAGAAAGCCAACATAAACGTGAAAACTGAATAACTCTTTACTCAGTGATAACTTAGTCAGGGAAGAAATAAAAGAAAGTAATTGAAGACTTTCTGGAATTTAATGAAAATGTTGACACAACATACCCAAACTTATGGGACACAATGAAAGCGGGGCTAAGAAGAACGTTCATAGCACTAATTTTCCTGGTAAAGAAACTGGAGAGATCTTTCACTAACAACTTAACAGCACACCTGAGAGCTCTAGAACAAAAAGAAGCAAATTCAGCCAAGAAGAGTAGAGAGCAGGAAATAGTCAAACACAGGGCCAAAATCAACCAAACAGAAACAAAGAAAACAATACAAAGATTCAGGAAAACCAAAAGCTGGTTCTCTGAGAGAATCAACAGGATAGATAAACCCCTAGCCAAACTAACTAAAGGGCAGAGAGATAGTATCCAAATTAACAAAATCAGAAATCAAGAGAGACATAACAACAGAAACTGAGGAAATTTAAAAAAATCATCAGATTCTACTATAAAAATGTATATTCAACAAAACTAGAAAATCTAGATGAAATGGATGGGTTTCTAGACAGTTACTATATACTGAAGTTAAATCAAGAGCAGGCAAACTATCTAAACAGGCCCATATTGCACAAAAAATAGAATTCATTAAAAACCTTTCAACCAAAAGAATCTAGGGCCAGATGGATTTAGTGGAGTATTCTACCAGACCTTCAAAGAAGACCTAATACCAATTTTCCTCAAACTATTCTATAAAATAGAAAGAGAAGGAGCACTACCTAACTAGTTCTATGAAACCACAATTACTCTTATACCTAAACCACACAATGACCTAACCAAAAAAAGAGAACTTCAGATCAATCTTGCTTATAAATATCAATGCAAAGATACTCAATAAAATTCTTACAAACTAAATTCAAAAACACATGAAAACCATCATTCAACATGATCAAGTAGGCTTCATCCAAGGGATGCAATATTGGTTTAATATACGAAACCCATTAACGTAATCCACTATATAAACAAACTCAAAGAAAAAAATCACATGATCATCTTCTTAGATACAGAAAAAGCATTTGACCAAATACAGCACCCTGTATTAAATATTAAAGTATTGGAGAGATCAGGAATTCAAGGACCATACCTAAACATAATAAAAGCAATTTACTCCAAACCAACAGCCAATATCAAATTAAGTGGAGACATACTTGAAGCAATCCCACTGATATCAGGGACTAGACAAAGATGCCCACTTTCTTCATATCTATTCAACATAGTACTTGAAGTGTTAGCTAGAACAATAAGACAAAAAAGAGAGAGATCAATGGGATACAAATTGGTAAAGAAGAAATAAAGGTATCATTATTTGCAGATGGTATGATAGTATACATAAGTGACCCCAATAATTCTACCAGAGAACTTCTCCAGCTGATAAAAAAACTTCAGCAAATTGGCTGGATATAAAATTAACTCAAATAAATCACTAGCCTTCTTTTATACAAATGATAAACAGGCTGAGAAAGAAATTATGGAAACAGCTCCCTTCAAAATAGCCACAAATAATATAAGATATCTTGGGGTAACTCTACCCAAACAAGTGAAAGACTTGTATGACAATAACATCAAGTCTCTCAAGAAAGAAACTGAAGATCTCAGAAAATGGAGAGATCTCTCATGCTCATAGATTGGCAGAATTAAAATAGTAAAAATGGCCATCTTACCAAAGTCAGCTTATAGATTCAATGCAACCGCCATCAAAATCCCAACACAATTCTTCAAAGACACGTAATGAGCAATTCTCAAATTCATCTGGAAAGGCAAAAAAGAAAAACCAGAATAGCAAAAACAATTCTTAACAATAAAAGAAGAGCTAGGGGAATCACTGTCCCTGATCTCAAGCTTTACTACAGAGTAGTAGTCACAAAAACTGCATGGTATTGGTACAGAGACAGACACATTGATCAATGAA
>JADRCD010198499.1:0-27912 GCA_019843815.1 Montemys delectorum | reverse complement strand
ATGTATGTATGTATGTATGTAAATTAAAATATTAATGATAAAAGAGGCCATGAATTTAAAAGGAAGTATGGAGGGATATATGAGAGGGTTCAAAGGGATTATAGGAACAATGATATAATCATATTAAAATCTCAAAAATTATTGTTTTTTAAAAGATTTTGCACAAAAATCAAGTGTAGAGAAAGTTTACAGGATGAAGAAATATTTACCTACACTTCAAACAGAAGAACAATAGACATCTAGAATAGATAAAGAATTGCAAAAATTAAAAACTTAAACACTATAAAACTGCCAATCAATAAATAGGCTAACAAGGTGAATAGGCAAAGATATTTGTATATCCACATTTATTGTTGCTCAATACACAATAACAAAGAAGGAACAAGCCTAAATGTTCATCAATAAATTAATCAACAATGAAAATGTGCCACATATACCTAATGGAATTTTATTTAGGCATAAATAAAAATGAAATTATGAAATTATAGGAATACAGATATACTTGGGAATTATTTGATTAAAAGAAGTGACTCAGAAAGAGTACCAGAGATGAAAGGGTAAAACCTGGGAATGAACAGTAGGAGCAATCAAGTAAAGTACATTTTCTAGTGATAAAATGACTCATTTCATTCTGTCATGATTTCTTACAGGGTCATGGCATGAGTGTGGAGAGCCCTGGACCGCGCCCTGAGATGGCACCAGCTGCCGCTCCTTGCTGGAGTGTTAGAGTGATAAATAACTCCTTATTTGGCTATGCTTGTTGGCCTGGTTTGCTTCCGCATTTGGCATCCTATCTCCACATTCCATGTGGCCTTGTGTGATAGGCTTGGTGTAGAACATTTAAGGGCCTGGGGTGTTGCCCTAGGGGTCAGAAAGATTGTTCAAGGTTCCTGAATAAACTGCTTTAAGAAGAGCTCTCTGGTCAAGTCTTCCTTGCTGGTCAAGGTGGAAGCAACACATGAGGAATTATTTATGAGATCACTGAACTCCTGACATTTGTTACACCACTGAAGAAACTGACTATCCCTTCCCTACAACCATTAATTGCCTATTGATACTCAGCAAAGTAAGGGACCTAGTGAATCTCTCTCCTCTAGCTACCATTATTTGCTTATAAGTCCTTAACAAGGAGTGGAGCCTCAAGAGCCTTTCCTCCTATCCAGGGCAGGATGTTGATGAGGCCAAACTTATTTTGGCCAATAAAACTGTCCAGAGATTAAGAATGTGGCATTAAAGTCTTGCTTTGAAGACTGAATTCCACTTCACCCTGTTCTTGACACCTTACTCCAGATCTTATATTCTTTCTACCACTATTGCCCCCTGTGCTGATTGGAGTCACATAGAAGTCTCATTAATAGCTAAGTATTCAGTGTTCTTTATTCTTATCACCATGAACAATCAAGAGACTTGTAGCTCCAAATGACCATTGAAAAAGGGAGCTTCTCTGAACAGTGCTGATAGCAAGCACTACTGGAAACAAACAACAAAACCTTTGAATACAGAGTGAGGGCCATCCAACACTACAAATGGCATCAGTGTGAGAACAAGCTAGTCTAATCCCTGGTAAATAAAATAAAAACCATAATAAAAATATATGGCCATACATAAAAATGTTATCATAGAATGTGTACACTTGAAATGGGAAGTTACAATGAAAAGTACTATTAGTATGTTGATTTTAGCATAAAATCTGGAAGCATAGGTTTTTCCTCAAAATATCCCTTCACTAAGCTCTCTAGTTTATAGCAAACAATTTTGGATTAACTTTGATAACTTAGTTTTTCTAATCTTAGTTTATTTTATGTGTCTTTTATCATTTTACCAATCAAAGAATCTAATTTCTATTTTGGTTACCAATTTTTGCAGCTTTGAAGGACTCTATTTCTCAGAAAAGCCACTGGATTTTTAAGATGTAAGGTAAGTTTTGAAGGTAAGCAATAATGAGCATAGAGGGCTCCTTTTCTCTCAACAAATCATCAGATCACCAGGAGCTACCACTGAGACTCGGTATCCGATGTAGAATATTAGCTGGTTCCCATACTTGGTGAGAGTGTTGAGGCTTGATGGACTTACATGACATCTTGACTGTCTAAAAAATCTTGTTCCAGAATTTCCTTCATGAATCTATAATTATCTTCAGCACTTTGTATTATTTTTTGAGGGCCTGGTTTTCTACTAATGCTTTAAAATTTTTTGAGAGTGTTTCATATATTATTCCAGTATACTCTGATTATATTCCTCCATACCTTCCTCATAAATTAATTTTCTTCTATAGTTATTGTTGTGATGCATACCAACTGAGACTGACTAGCTCATGTGGATATAAGACTGACAACAGGCATTGAGAACTTATCAAGAATTGATCCCAGTAAAAATACCTGACATTTCTTCCCCTAGCAGCTACTGACTGTGCTATTGCTCTTCTCTGATTGCTGGGGGCTTGTGGGCTGTTCACTCATTTAGAATATAATATTGACTGGTTTGAACTTGTGCAAGTTTTATTCAGGCAAAAGTTCATGAGTGACATGGCCCAGTTGTGTCCAGAAGACACTATCTTGCAGCAATGCTCCTAGTCTTTTGGCCTTGACACTCTTCTCCACATATATTCTGAGATGTTCATTGAGTTTTATATTTGGAGGTGTGTTAAACATCAAGTGAGCTTGGCTCAGTGTATTACTGTACAATGTGTTACTGTAGTCTAAGGCCTAGGGATGAACTAACTGATCTCAATAACTAACCTCATGACTCCAATTATAATCTCTGCTTTATCAATTTCCCCAAAGTTCATCTCCATCTCTGTATGATATATTTCCAGATGCCAAGGGATGTCAATGCCTTCCCCTACAAATTTTCTTC
This sequence comes from Montemys delectorum, assembly GCA_019843815.1. Lineage (NCBI taxonomy): Eukaryota > Metazoa > Chordata > Mammalia > Rodentia > Muridae > Montemys > Montemys delectorum. Next base: position 25,056 of record JADRCD010198499.1, on the reverse strand, counting down.
CCAGAAGCTGTCGAGTCACTCAAACATTTCTCACCATATTTCTGTGTACCTTCTGAGACAGGAACGCTTTTTGTTTCCAATCTTACTTTTTCCCCCCTGATTGTCTAGTCTGGTTTGTAACTAATACTTCTTGCTTACCCTGCATTTTCCCTTCTGTGTCTAATTCCTGTATTCTCTCTCTATAGTGTTCTTCTGGAGGGTTGGTTTTGTTACCATCTCTGGGCAGTAGATCAACCCTTTGGTGGATGAAAGGATGTCATCCTTCTTGTGTATTGCTGAGACCTATTTTCTCCTCTTCTCTTTCCCCTTTCTATATTTGAGAATTTCTTACTCTTCTTCTTTTTTTATCTTCTGTCCTTACATTTTAAACAAAGAAGTACCTTCAGCTGCTAAAGTGATCACTATTCTCTCAATATCAAACCAGCTCACTACTTAATCATGTTTCTCTAAATGTGTCTACTATAAGACACAGAATTAGTTTTAAACAATCTAGCTTTCCCTTTAATATACACAAACTTAAATAGAGACATGGTGACAAGCCCACAGGACAGTTATCAAGAGACCCAGTTCTTTATAAAGCCTAAGGATTTAACTGACCCAGAGAATTTTTATTATAACTTGAATCAAGACTGGCCCCTCACTGGCTTACTCTTTGGCCCTTTCTTCTCAGTTTGTGGTACTATTTTGAAGGTTATAGAATCATTATTAGGTGGAGCATGAAAGTCAATAAGTAGGTCACTATGAAAAGGTCTTTGAAGGTTATACCACTCCCTGGTTCATACTCTACTTATTTGGCTTCCTGGTACACCTTAATCTGGACAGATTCTAACATACACTCCTATAGCCAAAAATTTCATCATCCCTTCACTCTATGATGGACTGATATCCTGCTGAAACTAGAAATGAAAATAAACCTCCTCTCCCCTAGGTTGTCTCTGCCCTGTGACTGGGTCACAGCAATTCAAAAGTAATATGATTCCTCGTCACAAATATAATTTTAGAATCCCACTAATTGTTCTAAAACAGAAATCTAGATGAAACAAAAAAGTAACAGTTCACCCAGTAGATGACACATTCCATTTCAAGTGAGGCATAGCTTTGCCATGAGAACCCCAAAGCTTTTTACCTCAATACTAACACAAATACTCTTTATTTTTAACAACTCCTACAGTTATGAACAAACTCTGTTGTTAGGTGAGATAACAGTATTTAATGATTTTTGATCAAACTCTGTACTTTGAAATACATTTGGAGTTTTCCAAATATTAATAGCCTTGAAACATTCGTCAAGGTGTGAACACATGCATATTCACCACAGTTATCACCAAGTAAAGATCTTGAAATGAGGAAATGGAAAGGAGAAAGGATGTAACTATAGTCTCAAAAACAACAGAAATAATTTTAAATACAGACACAGAAAGAGAGACAAAGACCGAGAATACGAAGTTTGATGGGTGGGCAGAGGAGAAGAAGTGAGTATGGAAGAAGTGGGGAGAAGAGATGGAATAGGAAAAATACACTATATGAAATTGTCAAAAAATAAAGCATTATCTTTTAAAGATGATAAGAAAGACTACTACCTCTATGATGGATGAAAGCAAAGAAGATTGTGAGGATCCTGCTCCAGTTGTTTATTCAACATAGGTATTAGCAAGTTCTAGTCAATGTCTATTGCTTCATAGAACTTTGATAAACTATTGAAATGCAAGTCAGTTGAACATAATTTTTGTCAAGGCTGTTCATTTTTCTCAGTTTTTTAAATCTCTGCTTTCATAGTGATGCAGTGTTTTAAAACACTGGTGTTAGTGTAATTCTTTAAATATTTCTGTAACTGAATCAAATACACTTCAGAGATTTATAGTTTTCAAAGCCTTTACTAAGAGGTCATCTCAGGTGATAAAAGTTCTAAGCAAAACCACAGGTATCAGGAATGATGTGTTACTTCATATGGAATGTCATTTAGAATAATGGCCTCTGCCCTGTATCCAAGGCAATGCCTTGTGAAGATAAGCTTTAACTTCTAGAATAAGTTTCCAAAATAGCTTAATATTTTGGGGGCTCTGATCAAGGCATACGAGAAGATATATCTAATAGCAGGAAACCAAAATGGTTCTTTTAATCCTCTAGAAGAACAAACTGCAGCTCTGTTTGTGATAATTAAATATAAACTACAAATTATTCTTTTTCTGATAGAGCTCAGTGTTCCATGAAAGTCATGGCTTAAGATTTTTCACTGATTATGTGTTGTTTTAAGGAAATCGAAAACTGGGAGGAATTGAAATCCTAGTAATTCATACAGGGCAGATAAAAGTCACAAGGTGTCTACACTCACCTACTAAAGACTACTGTAGTCTTAAGTGACAGTTTCCTATTGTTATAAGTCACAATGAGAAAAAGCAACTTGGGAAGAAAGAGGACAGATCAGGTCACACTGCATCACTGAAGGAAATCAGGACAGGCAAGGAGTCTGGAAGCAGGGGCAATGGAGGAGTGCTGGTACTGGCCTGTTCCTTGGGTATCTCTCGGCCTGCTTTCTTATATGCTCCAGGACCACTTGCCCAAGAATGGCACTACTTGCAGTAAGCTGGGTCATTTCACATCAGTCATTAGACAAGAAATGATTGGCCAATCAGATCAAGGCATTTTTTTCCCACTAAAATTTGTTTTTCAAATATATCTAGGGTTGTGTTAAGTGGACAGAAACCAACGAGAACAACAAACAAGATCCTACCTGTGTTGAACACACACACACACACACACACACACACACACACTCACACACACACACATTTTTGTTACCACTTCCACCAATAGAGAATGCATATTGAAAGCAACTATGAATCATGTCATTGAAGTGTTATACAGATCTCAATTGTGGTAGAACATTTGAGATTGGGTTCATGGTGATTCAAGGAAGAAGTGCTTGTTATTGAATCATAATTAGAGCCGGCAAATATGTGATAGGCTAAGCACCCTTTATCTAAGATACTAGTCCCCCAAACCTATGAATTTTGCTTTATGTGAAAAAGGAGAGCTTCAAACATGGGATCAAGTCAAGGACTTTGAGATACAGGAACACTTTTGATTACCTAGACAAGCTCATCATAGAATCAAAGAAAGATGATAACAGCCTGGGGAGGTAGTTCAGTAGGTACTAGACATACAAGTATGATGCCCAATGTTTGTATCACTACAAATTCATTGTTTTAAAAGCTGGTATAATTTCTTATTCAAGATAGAGTAAGCATAACTTTACAATAGTTTATCTGTGCTATATCTTTATAATCAAAGGATCAAAATATCCTCTACAATAAAACAGTTGGATAAGTCCAGATATAGTAGTATCTATTGTAATCAAAACATTCCTATTGTGAGATGAACAGAATATCCAGAAAATTATAGGCCATTGGTCAACAACAGAAGATTCTGACTCAAACAAAGGTCAAACAAAGATTTGTGCACACACATATGAACACACAGATAAAAAAAGACAAGTGTAAAATCTGACTGCTGACATTTTAAAGAAAGATTGCCACATGAACACATAAGGAGAGACATTCATTCATCAGAAAGGAGCATCATCGGCCAGCAGAACCTGAAAGAAAAAGAAGGGGATTCTAAATACAAGAGGTTTGTTGTCTAAAGGGTTTATTTCTGGTTGAGAAAAGAAGTGGAGCAGAACTCAAAGCTGTCATTGGGGAGAAACAGAAGTTATAACAGTCAGATGCAAGAGGGAACATGTATACTCTTTCGCTTTGCATAGCATTCACATTCTACCTTTGCTCAGACAGAACAAGTGAAAGGTCTGCATCTTGTTTCACTCTAACTTGGTTTCAGAACAACTTTGTGTGGTTGCATGTTATAAAATTCTTGATAGTCAACAGTAGAAAAACCAAGACTTTGTGGCTTGTTCCAGCCTCCAGCTGACAGCTGTCAAGACTGCTTTCCTTTCTTGTTACTAATTCGATGAGTGATGCTGGTATTACAGTCAGTCTATCAACCCTCTATCAACCACTGTTCACTTCTAGCATTCTTCATTAAAGCTACAAAAAGAAAGGAAGCAAATAAATATGTAACATTCCAGATGACAAGTGCTCCAGGAAACAGTAAGTAAGATTATAATGAGGTGCGGGAAGAATATGTTGGGTTGATTTCTAAATAGGATGTTGAGAGAAAGGTTTATATATAAGGGTGTGTTTGAGGAGGAATACTATGTAAGTGGACAGGAAGAAAAGCAGAGGAACGGCAAGGCAATGGGAGTCTTTACCTCTCTTCCTCCAAGAAGGCTGCTCCAGTGGGGAAAGGGTGAGGTCCTAGGATATTGGTTTCTGCAAAATGTTTAGAGGCCTGTGATAGTTATGAAGAGAAGGCATTGGCAGTAAGGGTTGAATAAAAGAACCACATGATTTAACTCTCTTTCACTATAGTGATAATTGTATATAAGGGTATGATAAAATAGCATGTTACAAGCTATCAAGTAATCAATTCGCCATTAACTCATTGTTTAAAATGGCAAAAGAAAAGCTTCCTTCCTAGTCAAGGTAGAGCAGACATAACTGTACAATGGTTGATCTGAGCAACGTCCTTATAGCCAAAGGATCAAAACACCCTCTACAACAGCAGAAAGAACGCTGATGAAAAGATACATCATCTATATACAATGGCATGTCTGGTGGGCTGTTGTCTAAAGGGTTAAACCTGAACCAAAGCAGATTTTGAAAACAGTGTTCAGTATTCAGAAAATCTATGGGAAAACGTTAAACGACACTATAGAGTAATGGTTAGATAAATTTAAAGGGAGGGACACTATACAATCACCATATCGGTGATCTTTTCAATATGGCAGTAGCATCTGTGAAAACACACAGGGCAACTCTATGCTGAAAAAATAATAAAAAAATAGAAATAATCAAAAAAACTTGAGACATTAATGATGCAGAGAGTTCCTATGGTTTTAAGCATATGGTCTACAGGATTTTCGTTTCAATACATGTAAGAAGCCCTAAGAGAGGAGAGGGGGACACGGGAGGGAGAAAGGAGAAGGAGAGAATAAGGGTGGCAGTATAAGAACCTGGAGGAAATGTGAGAGAGGTACTGAGGGTCAGAAAATCGCATTAAAAGAGGTATCAGGGGGAATGAGGAGCTGGGGATAGTCACTAGAGTGTCCCAGGACCCAAAGGGGTTGACTTTAGCCACAATGCGCAGAGAAAGGAGAGATAGAACCTGTGGAGACCACCTCCAGTAGATAGGCACGGCCCCGGGTTGAAGGATAGTGCCACCCACCCATCTCAAAGTTCTTTTGACCCAGAAATGCTCCTGCCCAAAGGAAGAGCAGGGACAAAAAGATGGAACAGAGACTGAAGGAAGGGCCAACCAGGGAACAGCCAGCCCCACCTGGGGATCCATCATGTCTGCAGACACCAAACTCAACACTGTTGCCATGGTCAAGGGGCACTTACAGACAGGAACCAAGTATGGCAGTTCCTGGGGAGGTCTGGCCACCAACTAACTAATGAAGATGTGGATGCTTAGAGTCAACCATCAGGGTGAACTCAGGGAACCTGGTGGGAGAGCTGGCAGGACTGGAGAAATGGAGGGGAGCTGGAACCCTATTAGAAGAAGAACATAGGCTGGCCTGACCACCCAGTTCTCCCAGAGACTAGACAACCAACAAAGGAGTGTACCTAAAGGGATCTTTGGCTCCAGATACATATGTAGCAGAGGATGGCCTTGCTTGACAGCAGTGGGATGGGAGGCCCTTAGTCCCTGTGAGATTTGATGCCCCAGAGTAGGAGGATGCTGGAGCAGGAGAGTGTGGGTGGGTGGAGGAGTACTCTCATACAGGCAAAAAGGAGTGGGGAGGGCAGATGTGAGATGTGGGGGTGGCAGAGGGATAACCAGAAAGTGGGATATCATGGGATGGGGGGGGGGTTGATGGAGTGGGTAACTGGGATGTAAACAAATGGAATGATTAATAATAATACAAGGGAAAAAAGAAGCCCTAAGAGGATTTATTAAGAGTATGAAACATTGGGCCCTGATTTAGTCATAATCAAGTTGATTCTGTAGAAATGTACTCTTATTCCCTTACAAAGGAAAAAATCTACTTGCCCTTTCCAGTGGGGTTACACTTAAGACTCATCCATTTCAGAAGGCTCAAAGTAAGTGATCAAGTTTTACACTGCAATAATTTCTAAAATCTTAGTTTAAAAAATCTAAGTCATCTTAGGTTAAACAAAATTAAGTCCAAAAAAAAAAAACCATATGTTCTGTCAAAAAAAAAAAGCAAATACATTATTGCTTATGGAAAACAGATATCCTAGCATGCCTCCAGGGTAAATTATACACTAGACAATTCAGTAAATGTGGCAGTGCAGGCTTGCTGAGGTATGAGCTTTTATCTGTGTAGAGCACTTTCTGTTCTGGAGTCCTTCCTCTGAGGCCAACTCCCTCTGACCTGCACTGTTAGATATCTTCAAGGCACCCTCCTCAGGAGCCAGGTCCTCTTTGAACTTCAAGAACTAGGCCTCTTGATGTATGGTGCAAAGATGACCCATATTCTATCCAATTCAATTCAATAAGAAATAATAGGGTCATGGTATGGGATTTTTAGTGTATTTAAACAGGCCGATTGATTCAAAGCCCTGATGCCTTACTATAGAAAGTAAGGTGATCATGGTTGGAAAGAACATAGGCATGGAATTAGACAGTCTAAATCCATTTGGAAATGACTAAAGCTGATGAACAATATGCCTTGTATAACCAGTTAATTCTGGGTTATCTCTGTCTCCCCTGCCAATAGAATATGCTACCAGCTCAAATCATAGAGCTTTTATGGTGTAATTAGTAGTTCTTGATAAGCATGGTTAATTCCTATTGCTTTACTATAGATTTTACTAGTGACCCATTCTATTGGTATGTATCAACCTTCTCATTGCCTTGGACCTATTGTCATGTCTGTCTAGGTAATGATGAGATGACACCAAGCCACTGTTGTCCCAGTCAAGGTTTAAAGTCATAAAATTAGTCATTCTATGGGGCATTTGTCTGTTGAGTTTTAATTATGGATGAATCTCCTTTGCACTTCCCTTTCCTTAAGTTTGTTTTTTATCTTGAAGCTTGTCATTTAACTGCTAGACTACTTTCAAGTTTTTATATTTGTTAAGTTTCCATGGTCTTTACCATACCTCAGAACCTTTTTAGTTATTTACTGATGTGTTAACTTTGAATTGAATTATGCAGAATTTTCAAACTGTAAAAATTAAAAGCATAAAATTCCTAACATAGCTCTAAGCTAAGCGACCCTTGCTTTGTTGAAATTACTTGGGAGTTTCATAAAAACTTACTTTTCAACTACTGCCCTTGGGTCTTGATACTCTCCTTTTAAAATGTGACACAAAATAAAAGTAAAACTATATTACAATCATTATGTTTATAAAATAATAAAATGCAAGAGAGAAGGAATTACTAGGTATTACAACATTGATCTACAAGAAATGTTTTAATCAATATGATGAAAATCCTAACCTGTCATTGTAAATACTGTGGAAGAAGGTATTAACAGTAACCTTGATCCACTTTCTGGTCTCAAACACTACAAGTAGAACTATATATTGGTTATCTTTTTGGATCTAATTATACTTGTTTCATTCAAAATACTATTTAAAGTCTGGAGAGACAGATCAGCACTTGAGAGTACTCAGTGCTCTTATAGAAAACTCAGATTCCATTTCTAGCACCCACATCGGGCAGGTCAATGCCAGTCAGTTCCTGGAGCTCTTGAACCATTTTCTGGCCTTTGTGGGCACCTACATGCATGTGGTACATATAAACTCTCCCCTTTTGCCTCAGCATCACCCCTGCTTTTCTCTCTCTCTCTCTCTCTCTGACACAGAAATCTTTAAAAATATGTTTGGAAAGAACAAATAAATAAATAAATAAATAAATAAATAAATAAATAATGAATGAATGAATGAATGAATGAATGAATGACAAGTATCATTTATCCCAAGTATCCACCAGCTACTCTAAACTTCAATGTCTTATAAAGTTTATCCACGCTCTCAAACCTCCATTTTTTCTAAGAAGAAAGATATTTTGACAGTCTAGATAGTCCTGGCTCCTTCACCTTGTGCATCCTTGGGAAGCTTTCAGCAATTCACTCTCTTCCACTTCCCTACCTGTGATTCTATGGGAGATACAGTGGTCATAGGAAACACCATTTCAGGGAGTGCAGTGAGCTCTGGTGCTCACCATGCTCTGAAGAGCAAGCACAGCCTGATAATTCTCCCACTGTACTTTTGGTCAATCTTAGGCTTCCATCCTAACGGAGGCAGGTAACCTAAGCATCTGACCTCCACCTTGCCCACAGATGCCCTTGCCCTCCACTCTGCCACCCTCCTCCATGTTTCTAGGACATACTTGACTTGAAGTTCATGAGGTTATAAAGTCTCCATTTTCTCAAGTGCCTCTTCCTAAAATTTCTCTACTTCTGGAATCAAAATCTTTTTAGACTCTGAGCAATCCATCATTACTTAGACCCAGCTTTTCAGGTAGAAATCATTCTGACTTCCTTTCAGGGCATTTGGTTAAATTCTGTCTTAGCATCATATTATCATTTCCAAACTCTAGAACCCATTGTTATACTGTGACTATGGTTGGACCAGTTTTTCATAAATAAAAGTAGATGAATATTGAAGATCTTATTCATTCCAGGTTTATGATTAGGCTCTCTAAGAATGAACTTCTTAAATTATATTACCAAATGATGTGACAGATCCCTAATAACTTTTGGGTTCCCACAGACTCCTACTTCAAACACATCATTTCGGTCATCCTATGGAAATTCATTCACATTACTCCCCAAAATGCAAGACTAGTTTAATAGGTTGGTGAAGCGATTGCATACATGCTTACATACTTATCATGACTGTTCATCTACAGACTTCCAGTTTACATTGAAGTACACATGAGAATTGATTTTTTTGTGCTCTGAGGCTATAACAGCCAAGGCCATCTTCCAATAAAAGAATAGAATATCTAATTGGTGCTGTACTGTCATTTATAGACAAGGGGTTCTTAAGAAGGAGAGAATCACATGCTTTTTTTTTTTCTTTTTTGAAGAGAAAGCAATAAGAAAGGTTGATTTTTCAAAGAGAAGTACAGCATGAAAGGAAGAAAGTAATGGTTACATGCTAAAATTTTCCCTTAAGGCTGGTACAGGCAGGCAGGGACTCTGCATACCTCCAAGGATATAATAAGAGATGAAATACCAATGTTTCCCACTGTTGAAGAGGTTGCAACCTCTAAAATTTACCAAATGTGAACACCAAGCCATCTTCCATCAGGCTTTGGGGACATCTTGATTAACTTCTGAAAGCCTGAGAATAATGACCGAGGGGGATCTAGATTTCTGAAAAGAGTTCCTTACTCCCCTTCTTCATTAATTTTACATGCTTATTTATTTTTCTTTATCTTGCCAGTCCTATGAAGGAAACTTCCCAGGCTCCCATCTCTCAGTAACTCTTTAAGTGGTTCTGACTGAACTTTCACAGTGGCCAACACTGGTACCAATTAATCGCTTCCCTTGAAAAGAAAATTGAAACAGGTAGTTGGAGTCATGCTTACAGAGAGGCATGGGAGTAAGAATAACTATTCTGAACTAATCAGAATAGTTATAAACCAGTAAAGTCTTTTTTTCCTCTCTATGGAACAGAATGCTGAGATTATAATGCTTATTTATCTATTTAATGAAATGTTGAAAGGTTTATTTAGTTGTTTATAAAGTATTCAGAGAATGAAATCTACTATCTAAGTGCTAAATATTATCCATTCTAGAAGTTTTATGTGAACATTCTGTTCTGGTTTCTTTCTCTAAGAAGTCTATTTCAGGGCAGCTAAACTGTTTTACCCAGAGCTCTCTGAAAGGTTTCCATGCTGAGAGGATGTGGAGAAGTCAAAATGTCCCTGATCACTACACACAGGATAGAAATTAAGTCATTGGTGTGATTTTCGGAGACATGAAGATATTCTCCAAAAACTTCACAGTACAGAAAAGGACTTTCATTAATGAGAAAAAAAAATATCAGAGTAAAATCAATGACACAGTCAAACAGAGAAGTGACTAACACGGTGGGAGATAGGCACCTCAGGAGAGCCGTAAAATCCTTCTTTAGCCATGCCGCCAAGCCACAGGAAGAAGTTACCGTCTAGAAAAGGCCATAAAAAAATTAAAGTAACTGGGGCTAGGAACTGCCCTCCCAGAAGACTCAAAACTTTAAGAGGTTCAGAGTGGCTCTGATTATCCTGTTTTACACTTACTATGAATTTTGGTGAGTTACAAATTCAGCCCATAGGCTCGGGCACATTCTCTTTTTCCTGAGGCCAAGAATAATGAAAAGAGAAGTACTCATGTTTGTAAAACCCATCTTTCCATGTCACTATAGATATGCTGAAGGGAAAATAATACAGCTTGAGCATCCTTTATCTGCAATTATAAGGACCATAAATGTTAGGATTTCAAATTGTTCAAAGTGTTAAAACATTTGCAGATATATAAGGTATCCTGAGCATGAGACTCAGGTAGAAGCACTATTCCACTTATGGTTTCCATATTCCTCTTATTCATAGCCGGAAGGTAATCTCATGCTATATTTTAAACCATTTTGTGAATGAAATGAATTTTCATGCTGTGGAAATTTTCCATTTGAGCTATCTTGACAATACATAAAAAAGTGTCAGATATTGAAGCATTTCATGTTTTTTGGGTTTTTAGAATAAGGTTGCATCCACTCAATGTTTACAAAGAACAAAGGACCTAGAATAACATTCAAGGCATGAGAATTGCTTGATATTAGAGGGAGTCTAAAGAGGAAAGATTGGAATACATTCAGCAATGGAAAGGTTATGCTAAGGAAAGGAGCACTTCCTACAGCTCCCTTTAAATACAAGAGAGGCTTCCCTATACCAATCCCCTCCCCAACCCTCAGAATGCTGGAATTCCATCCTTTGAACAGAATAACTTGTACATGTATTCACTGAAACTATGTGGCAAGAATGGACGAGACTCATCTGGTCTCTTTCAATTCTAATTTCTACCAGTTAGAAAGTCTGAGGGAGCAAGAAAAAAAAAAAAAAGTCAGCGCTCCTTGCAATCAACACCAGCTGCCTGCAATCAAGCTCAGAACCTTTGCAGGTGTTTGCAGGACTCAGCTGAAGAATTTTTGACATTTCTATATAGCCTTCAAACAAGGTCAGGAGTTGAAGGAGATAAGAATGAAACGTAGCGCACAATCCTCGAACTAGCCTAATACTCTACCCAATTAAACAAATAGCAGATATTCATCAGAAGCCCTAGCATGGTGGGAGTGCGGGGGACAACGCAAGACAGCACTAAAGCGGAGAAGCAGAAGTCTGAGGCATTTGGAGTTGTTGTGTCTGTGTGGATTTGCTCGTGTACTTGGATGCCTGTGAGTGTGTGAGGATGGCTCAATGGTCAGCGTTTCTTGAGAATCTCTTGGAGTTGTTATTTTGAATCAAAGCCATTCCATAATGATCTGTATTAAAAAGTATCTGCTCTAATGGCAGTAACTTCATTTTTCTCCCTGCAACTAAATGGACTAAAAGCTGATTTATTGTACAGATTTCATAAGCATTTTTAGTACGGAATTTAAATTGGCAAAAAAAAAAAAAATTCCAGGAGGATTAATTAGAAACAGCTATAACGGCAGAAAGGATATTGAAGCCAAGGCTATTTGCCCTGGACATTATCCAGTTACTCTCAAGGGTTTTTTTGTTTTTTCTCTAAGAAGATATTTTGAAGATAAAACCATTCCCATTCCAATGTCTTCATCCATTTTTAGTAGCATGTACATAACTGTCTCCTTCTCAATGATACAGATTGCCTAGAACAAGCAAAATGTTAAATTCTTAGTAGCTCCAAATTTGTATTTTCAACCATCAAAAGCTATTATTTTTCTTCAGGGAATTCTGGTTCTTTCTAAATTTTCTCCTACTTGTCGAAAGCATAGAAATATGTTTGGAAGGCAGCTATGCTCACCACTATACCACAAATATCAAATGTAGAAATATGTTTGGGATGGACATTACCAATTCTGTCTTCAGTTTTGTCAATATTGCTCATAGGTTTAGTATCTCTGCTTTCTCATTCCACTGTTTCTATGAACAAAGTTAATGTTGAGATATATACATATATATTTAAAACTTAGAGAAGTTTAATATTTTTAAATTACAGTTTTTGAGTTTGAAGTTCCCTTAACATTATTCAGATGAATTTAGCTCACATGGGTAGTCTGTGTCTAAGTGTGATGTTGGGAGTTAATTTCAAGTTACATTAGAACTTCTGTTGATTGTATTTTCTGTTGCCTCCTCTTTTTCTCCTTTTGATATGTGTTCTGTGGTTGGATCAGGTCAGGTCTACTAATATGACTGTATCTAAGTTGAATGTGCTAGTTATTCTCATTGTAAATGAATAAAATTGATGGAAATTTATAAAGCATTCCACAACCTCCTGCATAGCAGGACTCACTTTGGATGCCTATACCTGAACCTGTGCTGTGCTTGCACAATGGCAGCTTTATCTCTCTGTCTATAATGAAGAAAACTACTGAAGTCTCCTGTGGAGAGGCGAAGTATTTCCTCAATTCTGAAACAAAGGAGGCCTGTTGTGGTTAAGTGTCTGCATAAATGTAATACTCCCAAAGTCCCAGAAAAATAAGAAAACGACATTTATAATATCTTAAGCATGCTAGGTATTTAAGAAAAAAGATCCATTTTGTTTTTTACCAAAAATAAAAGCTCACAAATATTTTTCATGAGAATTTAAGTCTACATAATCAAAATGAATCTTTGGGTCAATTTTTAATATTACTTTAAAAATAGTTATAAAAATACAAGTATACATTGTAAGTTTTATATGTTTATAAAGAGTTTTAGAACACCATAAGATTAGGTTTATTTTATCATGAAGACATAAATATGAAAGCTTTAAATTTCTTATATTTACTCAGTGCTCAAACAGCTTAATAGGAGCTTCAATGACTAATGAAATAGTGAATTATATGTTTAATTAAGATATGCTACTGATAGACATTTTAACTTCATAGGTTGTATAATAAAAGCTGTATCATGACTTTAAGACCTCTTAGCCTAAGAGACTGAAGCAGCAAGCACAGAGCCTTCATGAGTCCTGCCCTGAGTCCTCTTCATATATACAATGGCTTCCAGGTGTTTGTTGGACCATGAAACGCAGTCTGTGTTCTCCATTGAGCAGGGCTTACTGGGGAGACCCAGTAGAAAATTCTACAAGGGACAGAACAGTAAAGCTATGCCCCCAGACATAGATGCCTGTTACCATGAGTCATCCAACTTCATTGTCCTATGGCTAGACAATGCTCCAAGCTCCCAATATTCTGGCTGAACTCCACCCCAGTCACCTGTCTACAGCCAGGTATGCCCCACCCCTCCGTTACCTGGGAACAGAAAGGTAGCCCAACCCACCATAAAAGGGGCTTGTTTGCCCCCCTCCTCTCTCTCTCTTACTCTTAACTTCTTGCTCTTTTCTTGTCTTTACCCTCACCTCTTGCTCCCTCTCCCCCCTCTCTTTCTCCCCTGTCTCCATATGGCCATGGTCTCTACTTTTCTTGTCTCTCTCTGTCTCTGTCTGTCTCTCTGCCTCTCTCTCTGTGTCTCTCTGTCTCTCTCTGTCTCTCTCTGTCTCTCTCTCTCTCTCTCTCTCTCTCTCTCTCTCTCTCTCTCTCTCTCTCTCTCTCTCTCTGTCTCTCTCTCTCTTTCTCCTTTCTACAATAAAGCCTAAAAACTATGGACTGCTTCCTTTCATTGAGACTCACCGTGCTAGAGCAATGGTTTAGGCCTTCCCCTAAAGAGCCTCATCTAATCTCCCACAGGAAAGTCTCCCAGCATTTCTAGCTTTCGAGATGGGTACCTCTTTCCTCCCGGCCCCCTTTCTCCCTTCAGCCACTGGGGCTAACTGAGCTGCTCCCGGGGCCCCTAATTCGTTCTCAGCTCCTCTGTGGTATCCAGTGGTGTCTGGGATGCTGGAGACTGAGAAACCACAAGTCTGCTCCCTCTTCACCCCTACAGACTGGGATAGCGACTTCCCACAGCCAGACTTCCACCCGGTGGAGTGGAGAGCAGGAGAGCAGTCTCCCATGTCACCTGCCCAGAATACTCCAGCTCTGGCAAGACACAGATTACCCTTCCACCTCCTTTACTTCCCAGGCAGCAGTGTGGCACCTGACAAGTGTTTTTATGGAATTCCTGATTGAACAAGTAAGTGGATCTCGGATTCTTGTGTCTTCTCTTTTCCTTCTGTTGGTTTGTCTTTTTCAACCTCTATGAGATAAGTTTTATTTTATCTTATTATATTTTATTTTGTTATATATTATTTGTATTTCTTAGAAGTCTGTTCTCTTCTGATGAAAGACAGGGAGTAGAGACAGAGGGGAGAAAAAGTGGGGAGTAGCTGGGATCTCTAAACAACCCAGAGCCCCATTTTAGAGAACAGCTTGCATTCAGCTCATTGAAGGTAGAAAGAAACAGGCTTGGAGCCGTCACTCCTGTGTTCTACTCTCTTGCAGGCAGGCCATGGAAATGAATACAACCATGAGATCCTCTCTATCTTGCTTGCAAGATTTGCTGGGACAATGGTGTCACAAATTGGAGGGAATAGCCAACAAATGTATGGTTTACCTTGAGCCCATTTTATGAGAGGGTGTCCATGCTGGACACTGCTCAGTTGGCTAGAATCTGGAAAATGAATAGTGGTGGGACCTAGGGCAGAACCAAACCTGACTGGTCTTAAAAACCAAATCAATGAAATGATTCCTCTGATAATCTGCTGTACTCATAGATTGATGCCTTTTCTATTCATCATCAGAGAAGCTTTCCTCCAGCAGCAGATGGGAGTGGTTACAAAGACCCACAGACATTATGCAGAGTCAGAGTTTAAACTGGAGGTCTGCCTTGTGTCCTGAAGATTAGAACCATACTGAAGAGGGGGAGGAAAAAATTGTAGGAGTCAGAGGGGATAGAATATATGACCCACTGAATCAACTAAGCAGGGTCCACCTGGGCTCATAGAACTGAATAGGCAAGCACAGAGATTGCAGAATTCTACACTAGGTCTTTTGTGTATATGTTATGGCTGTTAGCTTGAGGTTTTTGTGGAATTCCTAACAGTGGGAGTGGGTGTGTATCTGCCTCTTTCCTTCTCTTGATTCTTTCCCCATTACTGGGTACCTTGTCTAGCCTTGATTGAGGGCTTTTGCCTTGTCTTGCTGTGTCTTTTTAGCTGTTTGACTGTCATTTCTGGAGGATCTCCTCTTTTCTGTAAAGAAAATGGAGGTGGAGTGGATCTCGGGAAGAGAAAAGGTGGAGGGGAGCTGGGAAGAGTGGAAGGAAAAGCAGCTGTGGTTGGGATGTATGCTATTGGAGAAGAATCTATATTCAATGAATTTTTTAAAAAAAGGATCCCACCACAAATTGCTTCTTAAATGCTTGCCAGACTGCTGGTTCCCTCATTAATAGTTAAAATTAATATATGTTCATTGTATATACAATTGATGATGACCAGTCTATGTAAAAGCTACTCTGTACATGTATAAGCCATGCTCTCCTCCTTTCTGGAAGTTATACTATCCCATCTACCTCTTTCTAGCAGAAGAGTCATTCCAGAATGACTCAGGCAATCGATTTCTCGTAAAGAGACAACAGGATTTCTAATTTCAAAGGATTGCTAAAAACCTTTGGCTGTAGTTAATCCTAAATAAGTATCACCCTTACAAACAGCTCCTTTAAGATGATTTTTATCCAAGCTTTGTGATATGCACACCTGTAGATCCAGCCCTCAGAAACCTGAAGCAGAAAGATTACAAGTTCAAAGACCATACTGAGCTACAAAGAAAATTCCAGAACTTTATCTCAAAGCAACTAACAATTGAAAAGATAATTTTGCAGCAAAGTTTATCTCTACAAAGCACATCATTTCATTCACTAAACTATGCATATATTTGTTTTCTATAAAATGGAATGGAAAACTAACAAATGGAGGGATGGATCAGTTATTATCTCACATTTCACATCAATAGAGTAATAAGGGGGGCTGCTATGTAAGATATCAGTGAGCTTGGAAATATAAAGCTTCTTTTTTTGCCACACTGGTAAAATATCCTTATGATTTTTTATACACTAGCAAAGTAAAGATTTCTTTTTGGTGTATACCAAAGCTAAGGGAAGCAGAATAAGATGATTAATAGGACTTTTATGCACTTTTGATAATCATAAAAAGTTAACAATACCAACTGCTTGCCATAAACTTATCATAGCTCCAAACACCTATAAAGTATCAGTTTTAAAATCTATAAATGTAAAAAATATACAGCTGGAGGCTCTAACACTTATTCCATCTTCAATATAAAATTGTAAACATTTATTTACACAAAGCAGATGTGTATAAGAGAGTCTGAGCACCCTTTTCTTCTTGAGTGATGGCTCTGAGAAGATGAGAGTGAGGAGTGGGTTACCTCTTCCTGACTCCTCAAAGCCAGACTCCTAAATAAAGCCATGGGCAGCTCTGGGCAGACCCCAAGAATCACATTTTATTGTTGTGACACTGCAGCAAGTGAGTGCTTGTGGTCAGCCTAGGCATAAGGTAAGTGCTGGGGCCAGCTAGTATGGCCTGGGCAATGGAGGCAGGAGGTGGGCACCTGTAGCAGGAGGCTGGGAGAGGAATCAGTCCTTAGTCCATTTTTGGTAGCGAACTCACTGAAGTCACTCTCTTTCCCCTATCGTTGGGGAATATCAGAGGGTGGCATCCTCACTGACTTTATGATTCACCTGCTTCTCTGATTGCTGAATTGATTTTCTGGGGAAGACATGGCAGAAGAAATGGCTATGAGGGACAAGAACCTGAGAGCATAGGTACCCTCAGTGAAAAAGGCACTGCTGGTACAAACTAGTTAGCACTGTGGCACTGTGTGCACATTTTCTGACTCCTCCAAGTGTGAAGGCTGCTTTTGTCATTTCCTTTGCTTAGTTTTTTACACTGGATGACGTGTTCCAGGACTCCGGGACAATGGGCAGAGCCATGGTTTTTCTGTTTTTCTTTCTTTCTTTCTTTCTTTCTTTCTTTCTTTCTTTCTTTCTTTCTTTCTTTCTCAAAGATAGGGTTTCTCTGTATAGCCCTGGCTGTCCTGGAACTCACTCTGTAGACCAGGCTGGCCTCAAACTTAGAAATCTGCCTGCCTCTGCCTCCCAAGTGCTGAGATTAAAGGTATGTGCCACTGCTGCTCAGCAGTAGCTGTGTTTTTTTTTTTTTTCAGACCACTCTGCACAGAAGTCACTCCAGCAAACACCTTTCCCTCTGCCATCCTGTTAAAGGTCTCACTCTGTGCTCATCATCCTTGTGATGAAAACAAGTGCTCCCTCTTGAACTTAGCAGCCCACATGCCATAGTCTATTCCATGATTTCTCTGCTCAGACATGTCCATCAATAGACCTTCTAAGAGAATCTACTTCAATTTTTAGCAAGGATGAGTTAGTGTTATAAAACCACTTTAAAGTGCAAGTCATCAGCTGTGGGAGGAGCAGAAGTCTGGGGGATAACTAGTACCCTCAGAGCTCCCAGAGACTAAATCACCACCCAAAGAGTACACATGGTGGGACTAATGGCTCCAGCAGCATATGTAGCAGAGGATGGCCAAGTCGGTCATTGATGGGAGGAGAGGCCCTTGGTCCTGTGAAGGTTCTCTGCCTCAGTGTAGGGGAATGCCAGGGCCAGTAAACAGGAGAGGGTGGGGTGGTGAGGAGCAGGAGTGGGGAGGGAACAGGAGTTTGTTTTTGTTTTTGTTTTTGTTTTCCTTTTTAGGGGGGAACTGGAAAAAGAGATATAGTATGACATATAAATAAAGAAAACACCTAGTAAAAACAAGTGATGCCTAGACAGCAGGCTGCCTGCAGCCTTCTTTCCCCAAGCCTGTGCCAGGCTCAGACTCCCTAAGGAATTTGAGTCTTTCTCTTCTAATGCAGTAAAGTCAGCCACTGTTTCCCATTTTGGCTGGAAGAGGACAGGAGTTAGAAGGGTTATGGGAGATTTTCTCTCCAGTGATTTTCTAAGGCAGGACCAGCTGGGAGGCACAGGCCACAGAAGCAGCAGGGCAACTGGGACAGGATTCTTTCTACCTCCATGTACAACTAGGAGGAAAGGTTGATCCACAGTCCTCTGTGCAACTTTCCTGCAATCAGAGAGCTTGTCTCCAGGGAGTGCTCTGACCCCAGGACTCAGGAAGGACAGCTGAATCACAGCACATGGGTCTTACCAGAGGAGAACTGATCTCCTAGAAGTGCTGACACAGGCTTACACACCCACAGAAGGAACAAGCTTCAACCAGAGACAACAAGAACATCTAACACCAGAGGTCAATAGATGGCAAAAGGCAAACACAAGAATCTTACCAACAGAAACCAAGACTACTTGGCATCATCAGAACCTAGTACTCCCACCACAGCAAGTTATGGATACCCAAAAAACCCTAGAAAAGTAAGATTTGGATATAAAATTATACCTCATGATGGCAATAGAGGAATTTAAGAAGGACATAAATAACTCCCTTAAAGAAATACAGTAGAACACAGGTAAACAGATATAAGCCCTTAAAGAGGAAACACAAAAATCCCATAAAGAATTACAGGAAAGGACAACCAAACAGGAAAAGGAATTGAACAAAACCATCCAGGGTCTAAAAATGGAAATAGAAACAATAAAGAAATCAAAAAGGGAGACAACCCAGGAGATAGAAAACCTAGAAAAGAGACCAGGAGTCATAGATGCAAGCATCACCAACAGAATACAAGAGATAGAAGAAAGAATCTCAGGTGCAGAAAATTCCATAGAAAACACAACAGTCAAAGAAAATGTAAAAAGCAAAAAGTTCCTAACACAAAACATCCAGGAAATCCAGGACACAATGAGAAGACCAAACCTAAGGATAATTTATATAGAAAAGAGTGAAGACTTCCAACTTTAAGGGCCAGTAAATATTTTCAACGAAATTATAGAAGAAAACTTCCTGAACCTAAAAAAAGAGATACCAATGAACACACAAGAAGCCTACAGAACTCCAAATAGTTTGGATCAGAAAAGAAATTCCTCCTCCACATAATAGTCAAAACACAAAATGCACAAAACAAAGAAAGAATATTAAAAGCAGTGAGGGGAAAAGCTCAAGTAACATATAAAGGCAGACCTATCAGAATTACACGAGACTTTTCTCCAGAGACTAAGAAAGCCAGAAGATCCTGGGTTTATGTCATACAGACGCTAAGAGAACACAAATGCCAACCCAGGCTACTATACTCAGCAAAACTCTCAATTACCATAGATGGCGAAATCAAAGTATTCCATGACAAAACCAAATTTACACAATATCTTTCCACAAACCTAGCCCTTCAAAGGATAATAAATGGAAAACTGCAACACAAGGAGGGAAATTACATCCTAGAAAAGGCAAGAAAATAATCTTCCAACAAAACTAAAAGAAGATAACCACATGAACAGAATTCATACTCTAACAACGAAAATAATAGGAAGCAACAATTACTTTTCCTTAATATCTATTAATACCAATGAACTCAATTCCTCAATAAAAAGACATAGACTATCAGACTGGCTACATAAACAGGACCCAATATTTGTTGCATACAGGAAACCCTCCTCAGTGACAAAGACACACACTACCTCAGAATAAAAGGCTGGAAAACAATTTTCCAAATGGTCCCAAGAAACAAGCTGGAGTAGCCATTCTAATATAAAATAAAATCGACTTTCAACCTAAAGTGATCAAAAAAAAGATAAGGAGGGACACTTCATACTTATCAAAGTTAAGATCTATCAAGATGAACTCTAAATTCTGAACCTCTATGCTCCAAATGTAAGGGCATCTACATTCATAAAAGAAACTTTACTAAAGCTCAAAGCACACATTGTACCGCACACAATAATAGTGGGAGACTTCAACACCCCACACTTTGCAATGGACAGATCATGGAAACAGAAACTAAACAAAGATAGCATGAGGCTAACAGAAGTTATGAAAAAATGGATTTAAAAGAGATATATAGAACATTTTATCCTAAAACAAAAGGATATACCTACTTCTCAGCACCTGGTGGTACCTTCTCCAAAATTGACCATATAATTGGTCACAAATCAGGCCTCAACAAATATAAGACTGAAATAATTCCTTGTGCCCTTTCAGATCACCATGGAGAAAGGCTGCTCCTCAATAATAACATAAACAATAGAATGCCCACATACACATGGAAGCTTAAAAACACTTTACTCAATAATAACAAACAATAGAAAGTCCACATACAGTGTGGACACATAAGTGTGGACACTTAACAACACTCTACTAAATGGTAACTTGGTCAAGGAAGAAATAAAGAAAGAAATTAAAGACCTTCTAGAGTTTAATGAAAATGAAGCCACAACGTACCCAAACTTATGAGACACAATGAAAGCAGTCCTAAGAGGAAAATTCATAGCTCTAAGTGCCTCCAAAAAGAAACTGGAGAGAGCATACACCAGCAATTTGACAGCACATCTGAATGCTCTAGAACAAAAAGAAGCAAATTCACCCAAGAGGAGGAGACAGCAGGAAATAATCAAATTCAGGGCTTAAATCAACCAAATAAAAACAAAGAGAACTATACAAACAATCAACCAAACCAGGAGCTGATTCTTTGAGAAAATCAACAAAATAGACAAACCCTTAGCAAGACTAACTAGAAGGCACAGAGAAAGTATCCTAATTAACAAGATCAAAAATGAAAAGGAAGACATAATAGAAACTGAGGAAACCCAAAAATAATGATCAGATCCTACTACAAAAGCCTATACTCAACAAAACTGGAAAACCTGGAAGAAATGGACAATTTTCTAAATAGATACCAGGTACCAAAGTTAAATCAAGATCAGATAAATGATCTAAACAGTCCCATATCTGCTAACTAAATAGAAACAGACATTAATACTTTCCTAACCCAAAACAGCCCAGGACCAAATGGGTTTAGTGCAGAGTTTTATCAGACCTTCAAAGAAGACCTAATACTAATACTCCTCAAACTATTCCACAAAATAGAAACAGAAGGTACTCTACCCAATTCATTCTATGAAGCCACAATTACTCTGATATCTCAACCACACAAAGACCTAAAGAAGAAAGAAAACTTCAGACCAATTTCCCTTATGAATATCAATGCAAAAATACTCAATAAAATTCTTGCAAAGCAAATCCAAGAATACAACAAAATGGTCATCCATCATGATCAAGTAGGCTTCATCCCAGGGATGCAGGGATGGTTCAATATATGGAAATCCATCAATGTAATTCACTACATAAACAAACTCAAAGGAAAAAAAAACATACGATCATCTCATTAGATGCTGGGAAAGCATTTGACAAATTCCAACATGCCTTAACATAAAACTCTTGGAAAGATCAAGAATCCAAGGCCCATACCTAAACATAATAAAAGCAACATACACTAACCAATAGCCAACATCAAAATAAATGGAGAGAAACTTGAAGTAATCCCACTAAAATCAGGGACTAGACAAGACTGCCCACTCTTTCCCTACCTATTCAATATTGTACTTGAAGTCCTAGCCAGAGCAATTAGACAAAAAAGGAGATCAAAGGGATATGGATTGGAAAGGAAGAAGACAAATTATCACTATTTGCTGATGATATGATAGTATACTTAAACAACCCCAAAAATTCCACCAGAGAACTACTTAACCTGATAAACAACTTCAGCGAAGTAGCTGGATACAAAATGAACTCCAGCCAATCAGTGACCTTCCTCTACACAAAGGATAAACAGGCTGAGAAGAAAATTAGGGAAACAAAAACCTTCACAATAGTCACAAATAATATAAAATACCTTGGTGTGACTCTAATTGAACAAGAAAAAGATCTATATGACAAAAACTTCAAGTCTCTGAAGAAGCAAATCAAAGATCTCAGAAGATGGAAAGATCTCCCACGCTCATGGATTAACTGGGTAAATATAGTGAAATTGGCCATGTTGCTGAAAGCAATCTACAGATTCAATGCAATCCCCATCAAAATTCCAACTCAATTCTTTGCAGACTTGGAAACAGCAATTTGCAAACTCATCCGGAATAACAAAAAACCTAGGAGAGCGAAAACTATTCTCAATAATGAAAGAACCTCTATTGGAATCACCATCCCAGGCCTTAAGCTGTACTATCGGGCAATTGTGATAAAAACTGCATGGTATTGGCACAGTGACAGGCAGGTGGATCAATGAAATAGAATTGAAGACCCAGAAATGAACCCACACACCTATGGCCACTTGATCTTTGAGAAAAGAGCTAAAAAAAGAAAAAAGACAGCATTTTCAACAAATAGTGCTGGTTCAACTGGCTGTTAGGATGTAAGAGAATGTAAATGGATCCATTCCTATCTCCTTGAACAAAGCTCAAGTCCAAGTGGATCAAGGACCTCCACATAAAACCAGACACACTGAAACTAATAGAAAAGAAAGTGGTGATGAACCTCGAGCCCATGGGCACTAGGAAAAATTTCCTGAACAGAACACCAATTGCTTATGCTGTATGACCAAGAATTGACAATTAGGACCTCATAAAACTACAAAGCTTCTGTAAGGCAAAGTACTGTCAGTAGGACAAAACAGCAATGAACAGATTGGGAAAAGATTGTTACCAATCCTATATTTGATAGAGGTTTAATATCCAATTTATAGAAAACTCAAGAAGTTAGACTCCAGAGAAACAAATAACCCTATTAAAAATGGGGTTCGGAGCTAAACAAATAATTCTCAACTGAGAAATACCAAATGGCTGAGAAACACATAAAGAAATGTTCAACATCCTTAGTCATCATGGAAATGCAAATCAAAAAAAAAAAAAAAAAACCTCTGAGATTCCACCTCATACCAGTTAGAATGGCAAGGATAAAAAACTCAGGTGACAGCAGATATTGGAGAGGTTGTAGAGAAAGAGGAACACTCCTTCATTGCTGGTGGGATTGCAAGCTGGTACAACCACTCTGGAAATCAGTTTGGCAGTTCCTCCAGAAATTGGACATAGTTCTACTGGAGGACCCAGCTGCACCACTCCTGGGCATATACCCAGAAGATGCTTCCACATGTAATAAGGACACATGCTCCACCATAATCATACCAGCCTTATTTATAATAGCCAGAAACTGGAAACAGTCCATATGTCCCTCAACAGAGGAATGGATACAGAAATTGTGGTACATCTACACAATGGAGTATTATTCAGCTAGTAAAAACAATGAATTTATGAAATTCTTAGGGAAATGGATGGATCTGGAGAATATCATCCTGAGTGAGGTAACCCAATCACAAAAGAATACACATGGTATGCAGTCACTGATAAGTGGATATTAGCCCAGAAGCTCAGAATACCCAAAATACAATCCACAAACCACAAGAAACTCAAGAAGAAGGAAGACCAAAGTGTGGATACTTTGACCCTTCTTAGAAGGGGGAACAAAATACCCATGGAAGGATTTGCAGAGACAAACTATGGAACAGAGACTGAATGAAAGATGATCAAGAGACTGCTCCACCTGGGAATCCTTCCCATATTCCATCATCAAATCCAGACACTATTGTGGATGCCAGCAAGTGCTGGTTGACATGAACCTGATATAGCTGTCTCTTGAGGGGCTCTAACAGTACCCGACTAATACAGAAGTAGAGGCTCACAACCATCCACTGGACTGAGTACAAGGTCCCCAGTGAATGAACTAGAGAAAGGACCCAAGGAGCTGAAGGGTTTATAGCCCCTTAGGACGAACAACAATATGAACTAACTAGTACTCTCAGAGCTCCTAGTGACTAAACCACCAACCAAAGAGTACACATGTTGGGACTAATGGCTCCAGCAGCATATGTATAGCGAAGGATGGCCTATTTGGTCATCAATGGGAGGGGAAGCCCTCGATCCTTTGAAAGTTCTATGCCATAGTGTAGGGGAATTCCAGTGCCAGGGAGTGGGAGAGGGTAGATTGGTGAGCAGGCAGAGGGTAGAGGGAATAGCTTTTTTTTCTTTTTTCTTTTTTTGACATGTAAATAAAGAAAATATCTAATAAAAAAGAAAAGAAAAGTTGTGGGGATGATGTGGAGGAGGAAAAATGTTAGTACTACTGAATGGCATTTCTACCATGTACATAAGGGTTCTCAAAGACATGCTGCATCTCCACCTTCAGCATTTAGCCATGCCAGGGCATGGAGGGGATTCCATGGGGGTCCAGTGTCCTCAAGAGTGTATGACAGCCAAGAAGTAGGAGGAGCTTTGAGGAGGGAATCCATCTGGACCACTACATGTACCATCTGTGGCACCATGATCATTTTGTCATCTGCCTGTACTATGGCAGTGATTTCCAGTGACCATGAAAGCTGACAGAGCAGGAATAAAGTTCCCAGGGCCACTTACAATACATCCCCCACCTGTTTTAATCTGCTTAAACATCTTAAATTTAAAAAAAAATTTACTTCTATGATATAAAATGCAAATAATCCTATTTAAAATTCTAACAGAAGTTTGTTCCTAGACTTAAAGCAAGTGGAAAAATCTTGCTAAGTCTGATATAGTGGATCTTAATTGTTTCCACTGGCTTTTTGGCCATCTGGGTAGGAAGCTACATTTCAAATCTCTATCCTGCTATCCCAACCCTAGTTAGTGATGCCAATGTGCTGTGCCTGCCCAAAGGACCATTAGATACTGACCTCAGCTGTGGCTTAGATTCTACTGGCCCTATTCTCTGGGCCACGAGAAACTTCAAGACATGAAATCTCAAAGTCTGCTAAGCTTAGACAGAACAATGACAATTTGAATATCCCAAATCTTTTCATGAGGTTGTGTCTTCTTTTTCTCCTTGTTTTACTATTGTTTTATTTGTTTACATTTCAAATGATATCCCCACAATCCCCCCCCCA
>JADRCD010198497.1:0-11734 GCA_019843815.1 Montemys delectorum | reverse complement strand
TTCTGAAACAGGGAACAGTGGCAGCGGATGTTCTGAAACAGGGAACATTCTGAATAAAGGGAAGTTAAGAGGGCAGTTCACATCTTTGGAAATTCGGTGAGAAATTACCACTTTTTGCATTCAGGTGATTAGAAACCAGAATTTACTGCTGGAAGTTCTGATAGATTATTTGAATATCATTGAAGACAGTGAATAATCAGAAATTTTTAGTAAACCTGGGAAGAGACATCATCTCCAATTTATCAAAGAACACAGGGATTTAAGAGCAAAGATTCTGGAGTAAGTAAGAGTACTTCTGTGTGATTTTTTTTTATTTAATAATTTACAAATCTCGAGTGTTTGAATTAACTCCTAACCTAATGTGAGTTTAACTGGGTATTTAGGCTGACACTCTTGTCTGAAAAAAAAAAAAAAAAAGGATACATTAAAGTCCATTTCCCTATACCTATATTTGGAGATGTGGTCTTTTTAGAAAGATAAAGTAAGTTTAAGTTAAAGTAAGTTTTCAAAGTAGGACATAATACAAAGTGAGTAGGATCCTTATAAAAACAGAAGCTATGGGTCAATGAGATGGCTCAGTGTTGAGCCTTTCTACCAGAGTGAGATGTCTAGGCCCCACATGGTAAAAGGAGAAAATGAACTTCAACAAGATGTCATGGTATGTACACATGTGTGCCATGACTCATAGGCATACATATGATAAATGAATAAGTAAATAAACAAATTTAATTAATATAAAAAAATTTACAAGGGGGTGAGGTAGGGGTAGGTACTTACTGGAAAAGTCCTATGCAAGGATGAGGGAAGAGATAATGTAGTGTGTCCTCAAGATAACCAATGCTGAAGATTGCTACAGAGACACCAAAGCTGGTAGAGAAGGAAAACAGACCTTCTCACAGTTCTTGGAAGGAGCCAAGGCTTTATACATCAGGTTCTTGGACTTGTAAGCTCAAGAATTAGGAAGCAATGAACAGATCTGCCTTAAGACCCAGTTTTCAGTATGTCAAACAATCCTGCACAATCTGAAATACCAAGAAAGCAGTTTGATAACTTTACAAAGCACAGTTTTAATTTCTTTCTTAAACTTTTGTCCTAAGAAACATTTTTATTTCTGGCTACCATGCTTTCCTTTTCCCCAGTGAAGGAAAGAATTTTATTGGCTTTATGGAAGACAGCTTCTTTAGAAAGAAGATAAATTTTTATGAACATGAAGAGCTAGGATTGGTTGCTTCAGTCAGAATAACCTATTTTAATATACAGAAAATACAAACTACTGCCACTGAAGTTAACAAAGAAGCTAAATGAAGTAAATATCTAGGTAGCACAGCACCTACTCAGCTTATTGTGGTTGGGAAAAAGGATTTGCAGGAAGAGCTAGAAAGGACCTCATGTTGGACAGCTTGTTGTAAAGACTAAGGACAGAAGTATCCTTTCTCTTTGTTGTGTGGAACTCAAGAGAAGCTACAAGGGAAGCTGACTTTGTTCCAAGATAGAGGACATACCCTATGTGTTTTGAAAATGTGATAGCAGGAAGAATTGAACAAGTTTGTTTACTTAGATTCTTCATTATTTATGAGAAGAGGTGTGCAAAAGTCAGTTATTTTCATACTGCAGAAGAAGAAGATGGGAGAGAATAAGCACTGCTTTGATCACTGTCCTCCTAAAGGAGGGCGAAGAAACCTGCACAAAATTTATAGAGCCTAGGAGACAGAGGTCATTTGGGGAGCACCACCAGCCAAAAACTTAGTTATAAATGCTCAGTGGGTAATCTAATCAGTCTCATAATTCAGTGGGCCAACAACTGCTAGGACTAAGGCATTTCCAGAGCTAATTCAGGAGAGTATGCTCCTTGAGCAAGAAAAGGAAGACCCTTTGTATCAAGTGCAAACCTGGC
The DNA here is from genome assembly GCA_019843815.1 of Montemys delectorum. Taxonomy (NCBI): domain Eukaryota; kingdom Metazoa; phylum Chordata; class Mammalia; order Rodentia; family Muridae; genus Montemys; species Montemys delectorum. Next base: position 9,840 of record JADRCD010198497.1, on the reverse strand, counting down.
TTCATATATCCATCCTACAAATTATTTTTTCTCTCTTTGCACAGACATTTATTAAGGAACTATCAGCTGACAAATGTTCCTCAAAACTCCAGGCTCAGAGCTCTGGGGACGGGACAGTCTCCAATGTACCTACTTTCAGAGTTCTAGTTGTATGAAGAAATAGATGTTCATATAATTGTCTCTGATGCAGGATGAGTTGCACAGTGTAGATAGCAATCCCAATTGTCTATAAGTAGATCAATTAGTTGCTCAGAATGTCAGACAATCCCCTGGGATGATTGCTTAAAGTGAACTGGCGCCATGAATCATTTCCATTCACATGTGTCCAAGGCTACAGTCATACTTAAGAAAATAGGTTCAGGAAATTATAGACATTTTAGATAGTGTTTCTACTATGTACCCCCTACTTTAAGCCTACACCAACTCCAAAGCCTCCACCCTTTGCTCTTTCCCTGGAGGTTTTTGCTTAGTCCAAGTCTTTCTGAGTAGGAGGACACTGGAAATTCTGAAGCATAAAAACAAAGACTCTAAATGGACTTGGATTGACCTACACTAGGTATCATCCGGAGGAAACATGACTCTATAGTCAGTGGGTGTTTTGCTCAAAGGATGTCTTTTCCCCTTTGTTCCACATGATAGCAGTTTTATCAGTCCTTGCCAGTCCACAGTGTCAGTGACTTCCTCATATTCTTTTATCTCAGGTTTCTTTTCACTCACTATGGTATAATTACACAGAGCTAGGAAAATCCTTTCATTTGATCATATTTTCTATGTAGGCCTTCTTCATTGTCACTGAAAACAAAACAAAAACAAACAAACAAAACAAAAACAAAAAACTACAATCGTCTGAACCATGGTTCTAGTGTCAAAGAACTGGGGCATCTTGTTCTAGAGCAGTGCTCACCAACAGGGCACCATGTCTTTGAGTTTAAACTCCACATGATCAGGGAATGCCCTCCAAGGACAAGTGTCTTCTAAAGGTGGATGAACCTTCTGTTTGTTTGTTTGTTTTCCCTGGCATTGACTTCAGTACCCTCAAATACTGAGCACTAGAGGCTACAGGTTTGCTAATGTCCACAGTGTATGGGACAGCCTTCCAAAACAACAACAACAACAAAAAAAAAAAACCCCTCCTGATAGATGTGAACACTGACAAGATTCAGAAGTTTTGAGCTAGAGTGTCCTCACACAGTCTTTCTTCACTATGTGAACATCCCTGTCACCTCTTCCCACTGCTTATAAGAACAGGAGTCAGATTAGATTAGGTCCTCACTTTATGGCCTCATTAAATCTTAATTGCCTCTTTAATGCCTTAAAACACAATCCCATTAGGGTTACAGCTTCACTAAATGATCTCTTGTCAAGATAATTCTGTTCATAGTAGCCGGGCAAAGGAAAAAGAGAAAATATAGGAAAGATGACTTCATTTAAAGGGATTTTCCCTAGAAATTATGTAAGTCCTTTCCATGGGTCATTGTCCCAAATCTTACTTGCATATCTGTCCTACTACAAAGAAGGCTAATAATGCATTACCTAGCTTGCTACCCACATACTCAAAGAACACTAATGGGCTTGTGTTAGTAAAATAAAATGATGACTTCTTCTAATCCTCCACTTAGCATTCTTCCCATATGTAACCATTGAGATTCCTAGAAACTGCAGGGCCCATGAGCTAGCAACATCCACTCCCACATGGGATGCTACCACCACAGATGCCACGCCCATTTCCAGGTCCTCCTTCATTGAGAAGAAACTTATACAACAGAACCCAGCAGAAGACAGTTTGCTTCCCCTCCCCCCCACTGGTAGTTTTGAGTCCCACAAATTTGTTCTATTCTGTCTCATTTTGACTTTAAAATTTCAGACAGTGACAAGAAAGGCTCTCTGTGGAGAGAGCAGGATTTTAAAAATGCATATGCTGATGTTTCTTAAGTTAACTTTCTTTTCTAGTAGGAAACCCTGAGAATTCTACTTTAAGGGAGTAAGATCACCATGCAGTTCTTAAGAGTATGAAGTTTGGAAATGATCTATGCAAAAAAGCTATTTATTAACAACTTATATGCACATGTACAATTTAAAATGACTTTGATGTAGTAGCAGTAGAGTTGTTTTAACAAGTTAATTCAGTGCATAAGCTGACATAGGATAGTTTTACTTCTAATATAATGTTACATGTGATTTATGCTCTTGGTGATAGAAACAAATCCATCATGCATGTCCTCTGGAAAACTTCTCCAAAACACATAATTGTATGAAATACTGTTCAGCTGGAATGAACATAAAGCGGGTACTGAACTCTCCAGTAGGTGCAAAAGCAAGGCAACTTACCATTCTTCTTGTAGAACATAATTTCTCCTTTGAACTCTACTTTCTCCTCCAGGGACTTTTCTATCTGAAGCATCATCTGTTCATTGGTCTCCACCCCAAACAAAAACTTGCAGCTGCAACTCTTCTGCATGACTTCAGTTCGTGCAAACCCGGCCAGCTCACAGAAGCCATCTGAACAGTAGACTATGGGGAAACCCTTTGCCACTTGGGCATTGGCCAGGATGAAGTTGCTATCTGGAGAAAACAGATAAAAGACATTCATCCATTTAATTCTCTTCTTTAAGACACAATTTCAGTCAGGCTACAAGGAGTGTGGGCACCCTCTCAGAGGATAATGGGAGGGGGATTAATGAAGGGATTCTGTAAGTGGGGCTGGGAGGAGGCAGTGTTTGAGATGTTAATTAATTAATTAATTTTTTCCTCCACTGCCTTGAAAGAGAGTGCCAGACCTGGGTTGGCAGTGGGAGCTTTGGCTTGTGACTTTGGTTCAGGTACCCATGAGCATGTCCCAAACCACTCACTCTCTATGTGGCAGTAGGGATGATGCCTCTGAGAATGGCTCCTGCCATGAATTGCCCAAGCAGTTGACCTCTGTACCCATTTAGTTGGATTGCATGATGTCAAAAGCAGAATGTGAGTTATGAATTTAGGGATGAGTCATGTCTTGGTGAGGGGATGCAAAGTTATAGCAAGAAGAACTTTTAGAGATGAATTTTGAAGCATGGACTACATATGTATAGGAAAAAGGGCTGCATGCTAGAACTTGGCTTCATGACTAGGGATCTCTAATGCTTGCTAGTTGAATGTTAGGGTTTAGAATGAAGTACAAACTATCATAAAATCATTTATTCTTTCACACAAGAAACAAAAGTTGAACATTGATTGTAAGTATTTGAAGTAGAAGCTTTAAACAATAAAATTGAAAATGAAACAAACTATAAATAAGAGGTTTAATGAGAACATAAGAGTTGTTATAAAATCTACAATACTACATGGAAGTATTGTCTAAAATACAAACATATACGCCAAATATGAAATGTCTATATATGCAAACATATACACACATATACACACAGAGACATACTCATATTAATGTAGCATCTGGAATCTGTGCTTGTCCATAGGGAAAAGCATGAAGCACAGAGGGATGTATCTGTATTTTACCATATATGCTGTACTGTGTACCCATTGGTGTATACAAAATTCTTCATATATTATCTACTTTGAAATACCATGTTTCAGAGTGGTTTGTAGCAGGCAATTTTCTATCATGCCAAGAGAAAGGAGGTTCCTTGGCCACCTCTTGATGGCCAGTGGGATAAATGTGGGACAGCCAGCCTATCATGTCTTCATCTTTAGAAACAACCGTGGTTTGTTTCCAACAACAGTTCTTTCTGCTTTGCTTCAGTCAACCATGGTCCAAGATTACCATTCTTAGTGACAGCATTTATTTCACCTTAACTTCTCTAACTCAACCATTCCTCAGTCAATCTGTCTCTTAAAGCCAAAGCTGGATGAAAATATTTGAAGACTTTGAATCATATGGTCTTTGGAAGCCACAGGAATGAATTGGATTATCATAGACAGAGAGTTCTCTCACAATGATCCTATATCATTGACATGTATTGAGTATTAAATACTGGACATTGTCCAAGGTATAAATGCATAAATTGTATGTGATCTTCTCTTTAGAGTAGCATACGTCTGGCCATGTGGAATTACTAGCTCAGTCTGGAGGAGACAATTACAGAATCACTGAGCCCAAGTGCTTCACTTTTTACAAGTGTTTTTTCAATAGATCTCTGACGTGTATTCACTTGACTTTCTGTAGGACAATGCTGAGAGATAAGGTTCAACCCTACAGTAAATTACAAAGTGAAAGAAAGTTTGAGAAAATGTGTGAATAAAAATAGAGTATGGTTTTGTCTTAAGATGCTGTGATTCAATTAAAGAATTTCATAAATATTATGAAAAGTATGTTAAGTACTAAATCATTGGCATGCACTTCATAATTACCACTGGGATTGAGAATGTAAATATTCCAGGCTTTGACAACAACTAGCTTGGAATAGGAAAAAAGAGGGTATGTGAGAAGTCCTAGGATGTTGAGAATAGATGCCTACATATAGAAGTGTCAAAGGGTGAAAAAGAAAGAGGAATGGAGGTGGAGGGCAGACACCATGCTTTCTTCTGAAGCCAAGTTTGCCTATGCATCAAGTTTGTATAGCATCTACAGCTTTGCTTCTGTGTGCCTGGCCAAAATTCATCCATCGTTCTACTTTCTTATCTTCTAGGGACTTACAGTTGAGGTGCTTCTTGCATATGATCTATACATATGCTTTTAAGAGGAAACCATGAAGCATTCAACCTAGGATGATTACATTCATTTCTCCATGATTATTACTAGAACAAATTTCTTCTTAATTATCTTAATTTGTGATTTTTCTTTGCTTTTCTTTTTTTTTCTTTTTTTCATTAGATATTTTCTTTATTTACATGTAGATTTCTCCTTTCCCAGTTTCCCCTCCAAAAAACAAACAAACAAAAACAAGAACAAACCCCTGTTGTCTCCCCCCTTCCCATGCCTGCCACCCCACCCTCTCCCACTTATTGGCCCTGGTATTTCCCTACACTGGGGCACAGAACCTTCACAAGGTCCTCTCCTCCCATTGATGATCGAATTTGCAATCCTCTACTATACACATGCTGCCAAAACATTCAGTCCCACCATATATAGTCCTTGGTTGGTGGTTGGGTCCCTGGGAGCTCTGAGGGTACTAGTTAGTTCATATTGTTGTTTGTCCTAAGGGGCTGCAAACCTTTCAGCTCCATCTTTACAACGGTCCCCAATGAAGGAGTTAGAGAAAGGTTCTATGGAGCTGAAGGGTTTGCAGCCCCTTAGGACGAACAACAATTACTAACTAGTACCCTCAGAGCTCCCAAGGACCCAACCACCAATCAAGGACTATACAGGGTGGGATTGAGTGTACTGGCAGCAGGTATGTGGTGGAGGATTGCAAATTCGATCATCGATAGGAGTGAGGGACCTCGGCCTTGTGAGGGTTTTGTGCCCCAGTGTGGGGGAATGCCAGGGCCAATGGGTGGGAGAGGGTGGGGGGACAGGCATTGGGAGGGGGGGAGGCAACAGGGGTTTGTTCTTGTGTTTGTTTGTTTGTTTGTTTGTTTGTTTTGGAGGGGAAAATGGGAAAGTGTACATGTGAATGAAGAAAATACCTAATTAAAAAAAAAAATTGGGAAAATACCTAAAATGGTATAATATTTTTTTAAAATGTTAATAGCTGTTAATTTTGGTTAATTATATTTTTAAAAAATATTCTTGTTATTACTTGTTATTACAAGGTGATGCTTTTTATCCTGCATTCTCTAAATAAGAAACTTTTAACTTGAATGTTTGCAACAGTAAGCCTCATCTTTCTCTTCTACTGGCTTATTATCCCTTATATCACATTGCTCAAGTGTCCTTTCTGTCGCTGTGATGAATCACTCTGACCACAATCAGTTTCAAAAGGAAAGGTTTTATTTGGCTTACACTTCCAGGTCATGATCCATCACTGAGGGACATACAGGCAGGAATTTCAGGAAAAATGATGGAGGACCATAACTTACTGACTGACTTTCTGGTTCACGCATAGCTAGGGATGGTGCTGCTTTAAGTGACCTGGCCCTCATACATCAAGGAGGAATCATAACAGTCCCCCATAGATGTGCCCATAGGCCAATCTGATAAAGGGAATTCCTCAATGAAGGCTTCTGCTCTCAAAGAGATTAATCTAGGCTGTAAAGTTGACAGCTGAAACCAACTGGTACAAAACTACCCCTTTCCTCATTTTAAATGTATATGCAATATTGTTTTGTTCTACATATCTCTTAATGGCATGTTCTTTAAATTAATTTCCGCAAGTGTCTTTGAAATTGTTCACAAATATAAGAAAAGATTGGTGTTTAGAATTTTAATAAGCTTAAAAGATGATAAAGTATTACTAAGCCATAAGATCTGTGTATTTTAATTAAGGATTATAGTATGTTTGAGTAGCTAATTCTTCTAGCGAATATGCCACAAAAAAACAAACAAACAAAAATAAAGGAATATACTTGTCCTTCTCTGTTTATATTTAGCACATGTCCTCAACATATAATTGCATTTCAATTCCAAAGAGAATGTAGTGGCTGTCTGTGCTTTGAAAAGCTTGGTGTACTGGTCACATGAACAGTCTCTCTGTTTAGAAACTGTCATTCCTTCACCCTGCTATCTCCACTGGAACATACACTTTTCTGAATACCAATCCTGGAATTCCCAAAGAAGAAACGTGGCATTTACTTTAGAATTATGTAAAACAAAGCCAGGGCCTTAGTGGTTAGGAACTCATCACTGCCACACCAGTCTCTGTACATATGCTCAGGGTATTTAACCTTTCAAGGAATCAATTATGCACATGTGAAATGCATCTGAAAGCCAGGAAGTTTTTCTCTGCTGGTTTTTAGGTCATCATTTTGTGCATTTCTAGTTTGAATGTGACAATAAGTCACAAGACACATTTACATATTAGGCAGTTGACTACAGTTCTAACTGCTTCCTAGCAGAATATTTTCATAGACCAGCAGATAGAATCTAGTGATGGCCAGACATGCAGGCCATTTGGTCTGACCTTCCAAAGTAGAACAGTACTTCTACACTCATACAGAGAGTAACAATCCTTTGTTCCAAACTACAAAAGGAGTGTAGAGGGATAGAAGATAGAAAGCAGAGAAGGCAAGCATCGTGTGGACTCATCATCACATTCTCTAACTGTTGGAGTTGCTCTATTTTAAGATAATAAAAGTTAGCTATGGTAAATTTCACTCACCAGGCAAGAACCAAGTTGAAATATGAGAAGTAAATCTGGCTAGTATATTATATTTCTATTTTGTGATTTTTAAGTGAAAAGATGTAGTTTGCTTTCCACCAGGCATAATGAGACTTTTTCTCCTTTTTTGGTGTGTGTGTGTGTGTGTGTGTGTGTGTGTGTGTGTGTGTGTGTATGTGTGTGTGTGCTTTACATATTTTCATTCAAGGGGTACATGTCACATGTGTGAGTGTCTACAGACGTGAGTGGAGACTTGAGGTTAAGGTTGAGAGAGTTCCTTCAGTGTGTTTCTCCACATTATTCATTGAGGCTAGGTCTCACAGATTGCTGATATAATCACTTTCTCTAGGAATCCCCAGGCTCCAGCTTTAGAAGCTGGCATCACAGGCCAGTTGCCACAACCACACAGCACGTACATCGGAGTCCAAACTCCGTTCCTCATACTTGTGCAAATGCAAACTACTGAGCATATATTTCCCCAGCAGGAAATGAGCAACTTTTTTTCTCTCGCTCCCAGTTTCTGAGCCCAAAGCCATATTTCTGTAGACATCATTTATTGGTGGTATCTCTTAAATCAATCTCTCAGTTGCCTCCATTATGCCCTCTGGAAAGTCAATATTTCAAAACTATAGAAGCTACTCACATCCTTTGTTCCAAAATAGTTTGCATAGCTGAACCGCAGAGCCTCATAGGAAGCAGGAAAACATAGTTGCTATTCAAGTGATCTGGATTCGAAGGGACCCAGAATCACAGCCTTAAGCTCAATGCTGCTTGGAAATCTTATGTCCAACTTAAAAGTTCATCAGAAGTTTGTGTCTCAAATCTTTAATACATCCATGCTCATTTAAAAGTTTTAATTTAATTAATTATTTTATTTATTTACATTTCAAATGTATCCCTTCCTGGTCTCCCCTCTACAAACCTCCCACCCCATCCTCCATCCCCTTTGCCTCTGAGAGGGTGCTCTCCCATCCACCCACCCACTCCCACCCTACCCCTCTAGCATCCTCTTTTGCTGGGGCAACAAGCCTCCATGGGATCAAGAGACTACCCTCCCACTGATTCAGATAAGGCAGTCTTCTGCTACATATCTAATGGGAGCCATGGGCCCACTCATGTATACTTTTTGGTTAGTCCCTGGGAGCTCTGAGGGATCCAGTTAGTTGATATTGTTATTCTTCCTATGAGGTTGCAATCCCCTTCACTTCCTTCAGCCCTTCCCCTATCTCTTCCATTGGGGACACTGGGCTCAGTCCTATGGTTGTCTAGGACTATCTGCATCTATCTTAGTCAGGTGCTGGCAAAGCCTCTCAGAGGACAGATATAATAGGCTCCTGTCTTTAAGCACTTCTTGGCATCCACAATAGTGTCTGGGTTTGATGAATCCCAAGGTAGGGTGGTCTCTGGATGGCCTTTCCTTCAGTCTCTGTTCCGATTATTTCCCCTGCATTTCCTTTAGACAGGAACAATTCTGGGTTAAAGATTTTGAGATAGGTATGTGGCCCCATCTTTCTACTGGGGCCATGTCTATCTACTTGAAGTGGTATCTTCAGTTTCTATCTCCCACTGTTGGATATTTTGGCTAATGGCATCCCCACTGGGTCCTGGGAACATTTAAAAGTTTTTAACTTTGTTTCCACATGGCTCTGCCAATGTTTCAAGTCAACTAAAGTTGCAGGAAGAAGAGGCATGGGTTTGCTTTACTCTTCCTAAATACTGTTTGGTTTAGCAGTATCTGACTGAGCAGGAGCATTACAAGGCTAGGTAGAATGGAACATGTTCAAGGAGGTTAGGCAGATCCAAACATGTTTCCCTATAGCCTCAAACATTTAAAGATAATATCAGCAGCGCTTCACCGATCAATTACTCAAAAGCACACCTCAGAGCCAGTCAAAGCAACAAAGTACTTGGTAGATATATGTCATTGACAGGGAATCTGTGTATTTTGAATGCTTTCTGCCAATAAGTCCAGGCTTTGATCATCCAAATCTCTGTCTCTGTAGCATGTCTTTGATACTGAATCTCATTTAAAGTTAAGCCTTGTGTTTAATCTTTAAGAATTTTCATTAACATGTAAGTACTTCTATGTGCATTACATACCAATCCTTCTGCAGAGGAGGAAGATGGGCAAGTTCAAACCCTTTAGCCCTCATTTTCCTGTAAAGGGCAACAAGTGAACACAGGCAGTTAACTTTCTTTCTTGAGCTGTCCACATGTTCCCTGGTACTCCCAGGCAGCAGCTGTGATGCCTTATACCAGTTACCAACTTGACAAAGAACTCTCTGGGCATGTCTGTGAGAGATTTCTAGATTAGGTTACTTGAGGGAAGAAGGCCTACCTTAAATGTTTATGAGGTGTGGGAGGAACCTAGCTAAGTAAGCCCAGCTGCCATGTTGGTATATGTGCTGCCAGCACAGCTAGAGACTGCTGATGCTGAAGTGAACCCCTGAGAAAAAGATAGCCAATTGAGAGCCAATGAGATGCTGGGAGTGGAGTATAGAGGTTTGCCTAGATCCTGTAATAAATGAGTCTGCTTTTAACACTTGCCCAACTCCTAGAGTCTGTGTTGTTGACCCTGTGCCTTCTTATCTGCACCCCCAAAAGTCTTAGTCAGGGTTACAAGCAACAATGGGGGGCATTATTTCAT
>JADRCD010198496.1:0-13486 GCA_019843815.1 Montemys delectorum | reverse complement strand
GAATCAATCTAATTTTAGTAAGCTAGACATTATAAGTGTGATAGAAATTTACATTTTTGCTCTTTTAATTAACTTCTATAACAGTAAAAAGATTTTCTTCCCAATAGGTGAGTGGTGAATAGATATTTTTACCAAAACTCTGAAAAAGTGAATGATAACTACATGCCTCATGATTACTTAAAGACAAAGAGACATTCTATATTTCCACTTCTGAGGGTGTGAAGAAAGTGGCAACTTATGTTCTTCACAGAACATTGATGAAAACTAGCTATTGAGCTTAGTTAGACACAAGGTTTAGTAGTCTTAAATACGTTCCTAGCCCTGCCAATTCCCTGTGACACTCCAGTAATCAGAGCTGATCTCTCTCATATGATTAGGGACTCTCTGCAATCATCTAGTATAGCTGTTGTCTCCATGCTTTCCCATGTGGTGGAGGTCAGCATGACTTGCTGTCAAAAGAAAGCAGCCGACACAGTAGAAGGTTTCTTGAAGCTCACATGGCTGTTCCCCTTACAGAAGTAAGTGTCCATTCACCCCAGAATTATCCAATATTAATCAAAAGAACCATTACCCTAGCACATCTTGCAAGCAAGACAGATTGTAGGTTGAGGGGTTTACGTCATGGTTGGTGTTCAGGTTTCTGTTTCCACAACCTGCTGAGAGCTTTCCCATCTTAAATAACTAGAACCTAGGGGTAAGGTTTCCATGCAGGGACCAGCTCAACCTATCTAGTTTCAGCATTCTATGGGGTATGTTCCTGAACAATTGATATGAGATGATCCAGCCCACAGAGGGTGGTATCATTCCTGAATAAGTAGTCTTAGGTTCTTTAAGAAAGCAGACTGAACAAGTCAAGGGAAGCAAGCCAGTAAGCAATGATCCTCTATGATTTCTGCTTGAGTTTTTACCTTCAAATTCTTTCTATGTGTACCAGCTCTGACTCTGCCTTCCTTCAATTATGGATTATACACTGTAAAGTAAAATAAAGGTGCTTCCAAAAGGTGCTTTTGGTCATGCTCTTTATCATAGCAATAGAAAGAAAACCAGGACAATTGCTGCTGAGATTTTCTGACTTGATCACTTTTCCTTCCTTTATAAGATAATTATTATTGCTATCACCATTACTTGCAGTGCTAGGGAATAAACTGGGGGTTTACACATGCCACCTATACACTATGCTACTGAGGCTCATTAGAAAACCAGCATTTTGCAGAGAGCAAATATCAGTGTGGTTCTCAGCCCAAGCAGAACATCTATGTATTTCATCCCCCAGAAACAAGGTGAAGGGACCATCAAAAGAGAGTCAGTGGTTGTAAAAGCAGGGGATTGGGAAGGCCAGATTGTAACAAATGTCTTCTGGACTTAACAGGACCACTACACTTATGAACTCTTAGCAGCTGTGGCTGCCTGCATAGGATTAAGGTCAATAATCCATCATGGAAGAGGAGGGATCCCACAGGTCTCCATCCCAACAGAGCAGATACTGACCACTGATGGCTTCTGGGGTTGGGGGGAATCAGCTCCTGTAAGGATGTAGTGGTGTCTGATTTTTTGAACATGTTGTAGAGGATAGCTCCAGACTCAGAGTACTTGGGCAACATAAGTTGGACTCAGAGGGTTATTTGAATGGGGAGAGGGGATGAACAAGAAGCTAGAAATAAGGCAATAAAGAGTGTATGGCTCTAAGAAGAGCTAGAGAAAGGAGTAGGGGGTAAATAGAACTAAAATACATTGTGTAAAATTCTCAGAATTTAATTTTAAGGTTAAAAAAACTCGACTTTTGAGCTCAGAAATTGTGCAGCCGTTGAAAGTACTTATTACCCTGCCAAGGTACTCCAGTCCAGTTACCAGCACTTACACTGAGTGGCTAGTAATTACCTACAATGTCAGTCCCAGGGGATCAGACACACTATTATGGCTGCCTTGGACACCTGCACACATTGTGGCATTTGCTCACACAGACACACACAGTGGCTCACACCTGTGATTCCAAGCATTCAGGAGACCAATGCAGATGATTACCATAAATCCAAGGCCAGTTTAGGCTACATAAGTTACAGGCCAGAAGTAGACCCTGTCTCTAACCCAGAACCCCTTAACTCACCATTCTCCACAATAAGAAAGTGCTGTTATAAATATGTCTGCAAACTTTAAGTACAAATGTATGCAGCAAAAGTATCCAATTTCATTCAGGAAATGAACATCTCCTCAGGGTGTCAGTTAACATCTACCAGGGCTTAAAACATGTAACTCACGATGCACTGACTTATCACAACATACAGTATTGCTTGGGGAATAGGGTTATGTTTCTAAATAGAGTCAGCAGCCTTTTTGTTCGCCGATGTATTATGCCAGTACTTCACTGTTGGACTGTTGCTAACTTTTTCAAACAAGTGTGTATTTTTCATTATATGTTTCCTGTAGCTAAAGATTTATATCTCCACCAGAGAAATTCAGAACATCTGGCAGTTTTGAAAATGATCCTTTCTTGATTTATTTAAGTATAATACATGAATATACATGACTACAATTCAGTGTGTTATACCGATAGACTTTAAGACTAATGAATCTTAGAATAAGTTAAATATCCACCCTTCCCAACTTCACGGGAATGACTCTAATCTTTTTTTTTTCCTTTCAGCTATTCTTCTAATTCATTACCTAATTGCCTAAGACATAAAAAGGCATTTTGCTTAAATGAAGTAGCACGAGTAAAAGAAATGAGGCTAGCTAGCCCTTGCCCGTGATAGCTGTCCTAGCACTTAATCATTTATCCAAAGAAGATTATCTCTAAAGAGCCACATGCACTTTCCTGGTCTCTCTGCCAGTGCCATACTCTGGGAGTGTTTCATAAAGTTTACATTTGAGTGAAACCAAGCTTCAGCTTTTTAAAACAAGTATTGAAGTCCACCTGAACCCCATTCCTTAAATTCCTCTTTGCATATCATGAAAACTATTTTTTGCATGATTCAATAAAATAGACATCATGGGCTTCACAAGGCACAGAGAACAGACCACTCTGAGCTTCCAGGGGGATGAACCTGGGCCATTGTTCACTACAGGACTGTAGCATGAGTCTTCCAGGAAGACAAGATAGCAGGGACGGACAAGTCTGTTTGCTGCTGTTACATTTCTGAAGAAGTGAAAAGGCTAGTTGTAAAGACATGTGCAAAAGGAAGCAATTAGGATCCAGAGGAATCTGGAGTGAATGACAGTGGCAGTGGCTGAGCTGAACCTTGAAGCTCCTGCAGCTCCACTTCCCCAGTAGGGATAGCCAGCGAGCGTACATCTCAAGAATGGTATTTTGTGGACACAGTTTAGATCATGTGCAATGCTATGACTTTGGAGGAGTAATGCAGAATGCCCCAAAATGTCTAAGCAGTTAGAATATAGACAGTATCTCACCAAGACACACAAAAAATGTCATTAGAAAGTTAGTATGTCTATCGAAATCCTAACAACCATTCCTACCAAAACATTCCTGACCCTACAGGAAGAATAGCTGATCTATCTTCCTTCATATGACTAAAAGGATACACAAATAGCACAGATTCATCTGAGAAAATGCTTTCCATTTATGGCCAGAAGCAAGACAAGGCTGCCCTGTCTCCTCTGTAGATTATGATGTCATCAGGAGAGAATGTAAGAGCCGCTAACATTCTGTTTCTCCCCTCTCCCCTTCCTCTTCTCCTCTCTGCTCCCCCATTTCCCCTTCTTCCCTCCCTTTCCTCCCTCCCCACCCCTGCCATTGTCTCTCTGTGATTCAGAGCAGAAACAGAGGTACAAGACCTAAAGAAAGAAGAGAGGAAAAACCCGTCCTGTCAGTCCCTTTCCTCTGTTCATCAAACCCTCCTGAAGTCGAGTGCACAGAACTGGGATGATGCATCTATAAAATCAGCTCCAAGCAGGCAAGGTAGGGAATTCAGGCCAGAGGTCATAAGAGAAGGGAGGCTGATGGAGAGCAGCCAACTAAGTTATTAAATTTTCAAAAAATTGGAAGTCAAGACATTTTGAAGTCAGGGGGTAACTGCCTACTTAAAATCTAGAAGTGCTTCCTCATTTTAGGTAAATGTTTCACAAATATTTTCTGGTGATATGAAAAATATTTCAGCTTATTAATTATGGTTCCCTATCTTTCCTTAGTGGGACAGTGTGGAGATACTTGTGAAAGGATTGAAGTAATGGCTGCAGAGGGAGAGCCCCCAGTCCAATTCAAGCTTGTCCTCGTGGGTGATGGTGGTACTGGGAAGACAACGTTTGTAAAACGCCACTTGACTGGTGAATTTGAAAAGAAGTATGTGGCCACTCTCGGCGTAGAGGTACATCCTCTGATGTTCCACACCAGCAGAGGGCCCATCAAGTTTAACGTCTGGGACACTGCTGGCCAGGAAAAGTTTGGGGGCCTGCGAGACGGCTATTATATCCAAGCCCAGGGTGCTATTATAATGTTTGATGTAACATCAAGAGTTACTTACAAAAATGTGCCCAACTGGCATAGAGATCTGGTAAGGGTGTGTGAAAACATCCCCATCGTGCTGTGTGGCAACAAAGTGGATGTTAAAGACAGAAAAGTGAAGGCGAAGTCTATTGTCTTCCACCGCAAGAAGAACCTTCAGTATTATGACATTTCAGCCAAAAGCAACTACAACTTCGAGAAGCCCTTCCTCTGGCTCTCCAGAAGACTCACTGGAGACTCGAACTTGGAGTTCGTCGCCATGCCGGCTTTAGCTCCACCTGAGGTGGTTATGGACCCAGCGTTAGCAAAGAAATATGAGCGTGACTTGGAGGTGGCACAGACCACTGTTCTCCCTGATGAAGATGACGATCTATGAGAAAGCGCGGCTTGGACGGCATCACAAGCCTACGTGTACAGGCAACTGAGCTGTAATGTCTTCTGTGTGTCCTGTGTGTCACCTTGCTACCTAACTAAGCAGACTCGGACTCCGTGACTCTGGTAGCCAAACAGAAGGTTTCGGGGTGAATGTGGCAGTTACGAGCACACCTTCCATCTGGGATTGGCAGATTTAGCTGCTTGGTGCGCAGTTGTTTCTTCCCTTAGGTTCAAAATTAAGAGTACTGCAGTTACATCCTGTATTCCGTGGCAAAATCTTGGTACTATAACTTCATCCTTTTTGCTTAAAATAAAGTAGCATTTCAAACACCAAAAGATAATTTCAGAATATAAATGTAACATAAAAGAAAAATAAGCTCTTCTTTAGCAGAAAACCTTTTAAGAATCCTGGGTTTTAATTTGTTTTACCTGAAAATAATTTTCAGTGACCTCTTAAATTCATTATGGGGCAGCAGTTATGAATTTGTGATATGTAGTGATTCCTATAGTACCTGTGTGGTTTGATGCAGGGTAGCATACATTTATTGAAAGTCTAATGCAACATACAAAGCTATATGCAACACTGTATGACTTCACAGATAAGTTGGAGTTTTCTTTATTCAATTTTGCCCTGGGGCTCTGCTTGGATATTGGAGCATAATGTATATTAAATGATAAGCAGCTAAGCACACACACTCACACACACACACACACACACACACACACCCTATAGATAGATAAATGATAGATAGATAGATAGATAGATAGATAGACAGATAGATATAAAACCAGCCAAGTAAAACATAAAATATGTATCAAAAGTTTTATTCAAGAATGTGTCAACTATTTACAATATGACTATGAAAATGAATTTTTCATTTGAGGCTCTTGGAAACTCTTCCTTGGCCTATCTATCCCCCTTTTTATCTGACACAGTCACCTAATATACTTGGGCTTGGGCTTGGGCTTGCTACTCTGTGTCTGCCTCATATCCTGACATGCAAACTGTCGCATTTGGAGTGGCATGGTGAGGAGGAACTGACAGTTGGCAAATGCCACAGTAAAAATACATTCAGGTCAAGAGCATCAAGAATGTTAAAAAATGAGCATAAAATTAAAAAAAAATAACATGGTTATACAGTTTCAAGACATTAGTTATATATGTTTGAAAACAAAAGAAAAAATGTGATTATATTGCAGAAACCCAAATCAATCAGAGCTAATCTCATCGGGAATTAAAGGAATGAAAACTAATAGTACTTTGTTGGGATTCCTGTCCTATTAACATGAAGTCATCCAAACCTAAGCTAGTGGTCATTCTTCAAAATGTCAAACCATACTACCAAATACTTCAGTGCTAGCAAAGACATACCTGGGAGAGCAATCATTGTCAGAACGCATGCAGCTACAGAAATGTAGCTCCATGATGCCTAGATGAAGTGTGAGCTGATTTCAGTGTGAAGGGTAATATAAACAGCTAAAACATTCAAACTATGTATCGGTGTGAATTCCCTCATTTTAACAACCCTGCTGTAGTCCTTCAAGGAGATAGTTTAGGAACCATTCACTAATAATAACTTTGCAGCACGTAGAGACATGAACTTCTACAAGGAGAGCAGAGTGGATTATATAAGAAAGATACAACCGCCTAACCACTCCCAAACATCCTCATGAAACAGATGCGAGTATCCTTTGAACTAATCTTGACACTTTCCAAAAGTTATATGCCAAAGAAAAGGGGAATGTGGGAGGAAGAATATGCTACATGGGGGAGACAATTTTAAAAAGACGAAAAGAAAGAAACAGCAACAACAACAACAACAAAAAACTCCCACCTTTAGTCCTATTAGAACAGACTACATAAGGAATGTCCTTAGGGAAAGCTCCAAGTAAGTATTCATCCTTGCTATTATTCTGTGGAGTCTAAATTCCTCTATCCTAGAATAACCAAAGAAGGCAAAAAGGTTTTAGTGTGCAATGGTAGCATGGTGATACTATGAAGAATGTAGTTGAAGGGGCCACATGGGAAGCAAATGAAACAGACTACAGGGAAGGAGAAGTCTCAGCAGTCCCATTGTGCCAACCATTACCACCTTCAGTCCTTCTCCCCCAAAGTTCCACTCCTGACAAGCCATCTTGAATATCACAACCAAGGGAACCTTTTAGAAGAAACACACGGGATAGGAAAGTTAACCTTAGGAATCAAAAGGGGTCATAAAAACTACTGGTTTAAGTAGCTACATTTTAGTGTAGTTTGTTATAAAGCAACTCATTGCAAGGAAAGGGTCACAGGTGTGGTTTGATTATGCTTGGCCTAGGGAGTAGCACTATTAGGAGGTGTGGCCTTGTGGGAGAAGGTGTGGCCTTGGTAGAGGAAGTGTGTCACTGTAGGGGTGGACTCTTACACCTTCCTCCTAGCTTCGTGGAAAGGCAGTCTTCTGGTTACCTTCGGAACAAAATATAGAAGCCTCGGCTCCTCCAGCACCGTGCATGCCTGGATGCTTCCATGCTTCCAACCATGATGATAATAGACTAAACCACAGGACCTGGAAGCCGGCCCCAATTAAATGTTTTCCTTTATAAGTATTGCCTTGGTCATGGTGTCTCTTCACAGACATGGAAACCCTAACTAAGACAAGTTGCGTGAAAGTCTAAGCAGTGAGTACTGAATTGAAACTATGAGGTCATAGAAAGTCACCGAAAATGGGAGAAACAATGAAGTATGAAAACTTATTACAGTCACACACAACCTAGCATGAGCCCATACATAGGACCATGCATCAGCTACTGAGAAAACACCATTGTGGCTGGCTTTACATGTAGAGAAAGATTGGAAGCAAAATTTAAATTGTCAACTAAGAAATCTTTTGTGTATCTTATAATTTTGCTGCTTACCATGTTGGGTGGCATGTAATAGCTGCTGGGAAAGTAAACCAACAAAAAAACAAAACAAAAAAGCAAGCAAAGCCCAGAAAAGAAGAAAAAAGGGAAAAGGGTAGGAAGAAGAAAAGGGGGTGTTGTCCCTATGGTAACATTTCCTGTGTGCACATGCCTGCATTGCCCACACACTGGCTCTCAGATTTCTCAGGTTTTATATTGAGACATTTATGAAATCTGTATCACCCAAGTTTGCTTTTTATATCTAATAAGTTAGATCTTTTGAGTGAACTCCGCACAAAAATTTTGAACAAGCAGCCAACTGTAAAGACAGACATTCCCATTGTACCTCACGCCTGCGTGGTGACAGGAGGAAGGTGTTCCTTGGTTAATTCTACACAGACCTTTCAACTTTAAAGGTAAAAAAAAAAAAAGTAATGCAGATACTAGTTCAGCTAGACACTGTTTAAAAGAGAACTAGATGCTCAAGCCCAGGGACAAGCATCCTTGAATATTACTGAAAATTCAATTTGAAAACTCAGAATCCATCCCAGCATGCTAGTGAACTCTGCTAGGGACTCTGCTGTTACTTGCTCAGTGAGCTATCCAAAATAAACACTCTAAAGTGAGCCAGTCTGTTTAAATGACTGCGGTACTACAGACTGTTAACTGCAAACGTATGTTAGGCTGTAGTTCTTAGCATCAGATGAGCAGCAAAATGGAATTTGTTTTCCAATTAATGGAAATTTATAGGATGTTAATGTTAGAGATAGCTATAGAAAAATACCCGATGTGGATACACTATTTTTAATGACTTATAAAAGACTTCAGATACTCAATTTTCTTTCCATTGTTGCCAATCTGAAGTGCTTGCTGCAAATTTCACTTATCTCATGGAAGAAATTTGCATGAGGCCCTGAGAATGAGAATTTTTCATTATTATTGTCCCTTTCTCCTTTGTGGAATTTTCAAAGTTAAAACTTTATCTGAGATAGTACTCACCTCTCCACTGACATCTCTTGTTCTAATAAGGAGGACTCTCCATAGAGGAGATTAGTCTCGTATTCACAACTAAAATCCATGGCGAGACAGACCCATTACCTTGGTTGGTAAGGTGTATCTTCATTCCTTAAATTAATCCAGAAATGTCTGATTTCTTCTTGATTTCATTATATCTATTTAGCTGCTTTAGTATGCATTGAATCCATGTGAATGTGACCATGGAGGTACATAACTCTACTACTGACAGGAGGCAGCATTTACTCTCCCTTATGCTCATGTTTTTTAGGGTTGTAGTCACTACATGATATCACCTGCCTGTAGCAGCACCTGATCCTTTTCAGTTAAACCTGTTCTCCCACCTTGGTGTTAGACTGGTCTCTCTAAAGGGATTTCCCAGCATGCCTCAGATTTTCCTATTAACTTCCGGGTAAAACCCCTTTATTTTCAGTAGAGCTGAATTAGGTGTTAGCATGCACTCTTTGTTAATACTCATACCAATCCGTAAAATATTTCTTATTTTTCATCAATATGCAAGTATACAAGAGTGTCATACCAAGCTCTTTAGATTCAGTAACAAGCAGCAGTATGCTGAATGCAAAACTCTCAACCATATATTCAATGTTATTTAATGGTGTTCTTAATATGTGAATTAATAAACTAGATGGAGTCTGGTTTTTACCCAGTTATGATGTTATTTCTAATTTTTAAGGTTGAAAAACTTAATTTTGAGGTCTCTTGTTGCTTGAAATAATACCATAAGCAACAGTTCTCCTTCCTAATTATTTACTGTCTTTGTTTTGAGAATATAAAACATGACAGTTCAATCCAAAATGGAGTGCTGTGCTTCTTTTCTGTTCAACTCCTGTTTTACAGTTCTGCGTGTGTGTGTGCATTTATGCATGTGTGCTTTCGGTGGTATTAATTTTCTTGATCAAGTGTTTTGGTGGGTTTTGGAAGTTCCTTAAAGTATACACTTAGAAGTAAATTGGACCAATTCATATTTTATTCACTAAGCCAAGCCTCAGTAACCTGAATCATCTTCCTTAGCACCTTGATGTCTCAATTTGTTTATAGAAAATGTAGCCCAAGTTATGAACTTGGGAAAACATCTAGACAAAATAGTGTACAGAGAAAACTTGTTACTATGCAACTAATAGTAATGCTATTGTAAATGACAGTATAACTGAACCATAGCAGAATTGCTTGCCTGTTGATGAGGCTTCGAGTGAATTTGTTTTCGTTAAATGAACACAATATTTTATTCCATCACCTTTGGTACAAAGGCTGCCACAATAAACTTCATATTTCATCTCTTTCTAATCATTTTAATCCTTCCTTCACTCCTCTTTCCTTGTATTTCCCATTTTGCTAAAGCCCCTCTTCTTCTACTAGCTTCTCTAGACTAAGAATTATTTCTGTACCATCATTATTTACTGCAAACATGACTGTGAATAAAACAGCTGATAAAGTAACACGTTATTCCCAGGTGACTACATTCTCAGATCTGTGAGAATACAACTTAACGGATGTAAACTATCTCTAAGAGACAGCGGGTTTCAAGATGGCTCCACAGCAGCCAGGAACTGTGACAGGAACTCCAGGACAAAGCATGAGGGAGTCCAAGAATCCAGAGGACTAGAGGACCCGACCCTCCTCTAGCAGCATCATTTTATGACTTCTCCGTAGCTTCCAACTAAGCTGTTGTTTCTCTTATTTCTATTCTTCTGTAGTCTGTTGGCAGCCTCTTCACTAGCAGAACCTTCACAGTTAGGTGTTTATTTAGACAAACACTTTCAAGGTCCTTTTGTAGCTCTCCATCAGCAATTATACAATTCAGATCTTTTCAACCAGACCTTTAATCACATTGCTTTTCTGACAACATTTTAATTGCACTATGAGTTTTGCCTATTAGGTTACACACTTCAACTTTTGTCTATTCTTAGAACATAATCCTAATACCCAGTTTATCTTTCATTCCACTCAACAGACTTTTATAGATATTTTATTTAACAATATACCTTCCATTTACTTCTTTTCCCCTTTCCTTGGCATATAGATCCCCTTCTACATCTACGTCACCCTCCGCTTGCTGTTTCCTTCCACTTTTCATATTTTAATGACAAGTTTGTTGTCTTTCTCCTCCTATAAGTTCGGAGGGTAAAATCTAAGTTTTATATATATATATTATAGATATATATAATATATATGTATAGGCACAGAGATAGATAGATAGATAGATAGATAGATAGATAGATAGATAGATAGATAGGATATAGACAGATATAGATTAGATACAGATATAGATGATATAGATTCCATATAGTTATAGAGATAAAGATAGATAGATGTAGACATAGATATAGATTAGATATAGATATAGAGAGATGAGGTGAGATAGAGATGAGAGAGAAGGAGGGAGAGAAAGAGAAAGAGAGAGAGAGGGAGAAAGAGAGAGAGGGAGAAAGAGAGAGAGAGAGAGAGAAAGAGAGAGAGACCTCAAGTCCAGCAACATGCTTGGTACCTAATAGAAATGTAGTGAATGAGTAAACAGACAAGCAGGCAAAAGCAAGTCCACTGAGAAGATTAAAGACAGTTTCCACTCCATATTGCAGCAGCCCTGTCAAAAGGTCCTTATGCTGAAGACATCATTTCCTCAGAGGGAGCAATGGGGAAAGGTGTGATGGGAGCTGGTGCTCCAGACTTCCATTGCAGATGAAAATGTTGATTTTGTCAAAATTCTTGGACTCCCTCATGCTTGGTCCTGGAGTTCCCGCCACAGTTCCTGGCTGCTGTGGGGCCATCTTAAAACCCGCTCTCTTGGAAATAATTTCCATCCTCAAAAAGTTGTCTGCTAAGATCAGGGCTTACCTTTCCACATTCTTGTGACATTTTATCAGGCATGCCCTCCACATGATATCCCTCTTCTTGTACATGGGATTATTTTTGGGAACCTCACCTCACAAGGTATGATATAGCATAATAAACACAATAATAAAGAAGAAAAGGAAAAACAGACAGCAACCAAATAGTTAAGTAAGGGACTTTCTGTGCTGCTGCTGATATATTTACAATGGCCATAGACTATGCTTGCATGTTTCAATACTGTAGATAATTCACTTAAAGAGATACTTCTTTTATAAATACCATTTTATTTTGACACTATTTCAATAAGAACATTTGAAGCATCCAACTACATATATAAATAAAGAGTTGAAAAAAATTTAAAATGCCATTTGCCAAATGTATCATTACTTACATATTGCTAGTAGAAACTCAAACTGAGGTTTCTGTTTTATGTGTGGTATTTGTAACATGAAATCATGTGCGTACACATGAGTATGTGTGTGTCCATGCGCATATGTGTGCCTGGAGACCTAAGGTTGATATCAGTTGTCTTTATCACTTTGCACCATATCTACAGAGGTAGTATCTCTCCACCAAACCCAGTATTCAACAATTCAATGCATTTAAGTAGCCAGCTTGGTCTAGGGAGCAGCTACCACTGCCTCCCTTTTGTGTAACAATTTCCTCCATAATAAAACATGCTATGTTGGAGAGAAGCTTATGTAAAGGGATGTAAAACATTCTGTCTTGAAGGAAAACATTAAATTCAAAAAGTAAACTCAAAAGCTTCAAGAAGTTCCCAAAACTGATCAGAATAACTAGGTCTTTCCCTCTCTAGGCACACACAAGCAGTAAGGACTGCTGAGAGACCAAACAGCTAAGCTGTCTGAAAAAGATAATGACTACTTAGACTTACTTGGAGAGGCTCATATTAACCAAGCACTTAAGAAAAGACACCCTGCCTGCTGCCCATTGAGCTACTTGAAGAATATGTGGTGAACTCCAGGTTTTCAGCTTTCATGAGTTATTACTCATGCTGGGATGGGATCTAGTAATACATCTCTCCCTGTGTCTTTTCTGCTCCTTTAAGTAACCTCTTGTCCATATTCCTGTAGTAACCGCAATGAAACTCATTGAGTCACCAAATTGCAGTTGTGTGCACCCTTACATTGGTTTGTCATCAACTACTTATTTGGAGAAAGGAGATATTTGTTCATGTCTCCAAGGGAATATTGCCACACAATGCTTGGAAATGTTAATATTATTTCACACTTGTCAATCATTCATGTAGATTCTGGGTATCTAAGTTCTAATCCTCCTGACTTTACCCACTGAGCAATTTTCCCAGTTACATCCTCAAGTCTCATTATAGATATACAGCTACAGTACTAGTTGATGTGCTTTGGTTCCAGACCCTGATGATACAATCTGTAGTTAGTTCCTTTTATGACAGGGACTGCACATTTTCCTTCATTTGGAAACCTGCAGGTGAGCTAACTCAATGCAATCTCACACAGACTTCTCTTTCAAACATAGACTAAATCAGATCAATGACACCTACTCAAAACTGTACAGATAACAGTTCCATTTTCTACAACAATAAGAACACACAACATATTTATAAATAACTTGAATATCAACCAAGATCATAGTATTTTCACTCTGCAAACCCACAGGGAACGGTTATATCCATCTATTGAAAATGTCTTCACACAAAAGGCAATAGCTTTTCTTTAATAGTATCCCCAGATAGCTCATCTTTTAAGTGACTATCAAAACTCTTGGAACTATTTATTTTTAATGCTGCACTTATTTCCAAGCAAGTGGGTAGATATTATATTACTACAATAATATTTTGTTTTCTTTCAGCAATACAAAGCATTATCTGTACTACAGGAAAAGATATCTGATATTAAGAAAAGGATTTTTTTT
>JADRCD010198495.1:38174-40674 GCA_019843815.1 Montemys delectorum | reverse complement strand
ACATTTTCAGAGACATGGAATCTGACAACTAGGAATTTAGTTTACACTGCATCTCAAGAGTGGATTACTGGCATTTGGCACCTTAAATAAGACATAGGACAAATCGTTTCCTTTTTCAAAGGTATTTGCAAAAACCCACAACTTCAGTCTTAATTCTGAGTTAATTAAAATGAGAAAAATTAAAAATTAAACCATAACGTCACTGAGTGACAGGAGGCCTTGCCCATGTGTAAAAACACAAGAAAATCTTGATTTTAGATTTTGAAAAATTCTGGGGTAGAAAACAGCAGAGGATTAACTACATCAAGTTAGATTGACTTAAAATTTGCTAAGCCTGCTATGGAATGTTTTACAAGGTAGCTCTATTCCTCTTTTTTGCTGAGTATATTCTTCTTGTTATCTCTTCCTTGTTTAACAGAGAAAACAAGCATTTCCTCATATTGTGTAGTGACGTATTTGCTTCTGCACACACACACACACACACACACATACACACACACACACACACACACACCTCTGAAATATTCTTTATTATTTGAACCTATTTGAAAGCATGCAAGGTAAACATAATGCTTGCTCTTTTATCAAGTACTCTCAAACCAGAAAGCATGAAATTCAGATCATTTTTGTCTCAGCCTCTTAATAAGGCATTACATCACAGTTTTAAACTATCATTTTGCCATATTCTTGCTATGCTGATGCTATTAATTATAATAACTGAAGATTTACATGAATTAAGTTTCTAGCTATTCTGTTTTCTGCATGTGAGGTCTTCCACCAGATCTGCTACCATTCATGCCCATGTGCACATAATACACAGTTATGCTTTCTTATCCTGTAATGGAGATACTGTAGAGTTCTCTCAGAACACCAAGGGATGTGTAAGGAATGACTGTTTACCACAGAATGACGACAGTAAGAAAAAAGCTGCAGATTGCTCACATGTCCAGCCTGTCATCTACTCTTGGCTAACATGATTGTGCCCATTTCCTTTATATGATTTTGAATGAGAAGAGTATTTTCTCAAACTTCACTGTGCATAAAAATCACAAGCTAATTTTAAATTCTTGTCTAACCTCCTCTTTACCACTAAGGTTCCAACTCAGTAAGTAATGTAAGAGTCATATCTTTCCATGTCTCTCTAACTCACTTATGAAACCAAAGATGCTGTGCCATCTTCTTGGTCCCTTTTATTGCACCAAATTAATCTGTCAACCACATGAAGATTAAATGTATACTGGGGTTATAATACTTTTTATTACTAAATCATGATTCAAAGCAATGTTTTAGTTAGCCTTGAACAATTACATCAGCAGAAAAGTCAGTCTGGATTCCAATTTATGGTCCCTGTTTGCTGGGCAGCACATCATGGAAGAAGGGTTTTTCATCACTTCAAGTTGAAAGAACAATTGTTAAAATACAAAACACCTAACAGAGCACTATTGTAATAACATTTCCATTTTCTCCTTATAATCTAGTTCATAAATATAAAGTAGTAAAGAAACATAACTTACAGAATAGTTATCATGAACCTTCGAAAATCATTTGTACTAACTCTTAAACTAAGTAGTTTTATTTTACAAATAGAGATTGTAGTGTATGCTAAATAACTGACTTTAAATTGAGCTTCCACTCAGAATGACAGTTAGGTGTTCACTTTAAGGCAAGGATATTGAAGTTAACAGTCAACATGACAAAATTGTCTTTCCTAGACACTGTAACTGAAAGATTATAAGCTCTTCCAGGGAATGACATTTATATTACCACCCACTGCTTGATACTTTTCTAACCAAAGCTAGACAGTCTCAATAGACAAGTTTCACCTGTACTGATAAAGCTGGATGATTTAAAATTGTAGCATATTTTTCAGTTTTTATAAAACATAATTCTTTGATATAGAAAGAGTTTTAGATGAAGATGTTATCAGTTCTAAAAACAGAAATAGAATTTTTATATTTATTTATTATATGACTAGTCTAGTATCTTAATTTTAGTGACATTAAACTCATAAAAAATATGTTCTCTGTCTCCAGTAGAAGCAGTACAGTGAGACTGTTGAGACAAAAACTTAGTGGTTGGTATGCCGTGAGCCATGCTTTAATAGACAGATATACGTCAAAACACATTAGTAAATGTGGTATCAACAACTATAGGAGATTTCGAGTATTTGAGTATAGCTCAATGATAAAGTACTGCTGTTAGCATATGCAAATATAGACAGATGATAGGTAGGTAGGTAGAAAAGGGGGATAGACAGAGAGATATAAAGAGATATGCAGGCAGACAGACAGACAGATGGATAGATGAGAAAAAGAAGGGGGATTGAAGGAGGAAGGAATAGATAAATCTGAAATCTTATTTTAAAAGTGTGACTTTCTTTTTCAACCCAAGGTATACTCAATAATGAAAGATTCTAAAACAAAGACTGAATCACTACTCACCACAGACATGTATATGAGCAGGCGAGTATGTTATTCCACAGTGACAGTTAAAAGATCCA
>JADRCD010198495.1:3174-33174 GCA_019843815.1 Montemys delectorum | reverse complement strand
AGAAAGTAAGCTCCAGCAAGCCTCTTGCCTCTAACCCACATTGTCCCAGGGTTACAGATTCCATCTGTAAGTACAGGGAATGGAGTCTTGAGCTGAAGTCCTCATGTGTGCTTAGTGAGATCTCTTACCTGCTGAGCTGTCTGTCCAGCCAGCAACTGGTGTTTCATATACTTGCCATAAGCGTTTCATGCAAACAGGATATTGTAAGTAGTAACTTCCGTGGAGCTTGCTAAGAATGTGCCCTTATGTGTAAGAGTGTCAAGGATCACATCAGGAGGATGTCATATGTGTACATATGTGAGCTATACTATACAAGGGTACATAAGACTCTATCTAACCGTAAAGCTTATGTATTTTACTATGTTTTGTGGTGGGGTTGTTCTCTTTGTGTGAAAAAGAGGAATCGTATCCAATTTCTGCCTCCGTTTCCATCCTACACTGACTGCATGAATTTAGTCCTATTCATCAATCTCTCTTTTGCCTACTTGTGTTCTTGAAATCCCATAAGGGAGACCAAGGCTTAACTTCTATCACTCTAAAACCAGCTCAGCCTGCCAATGATATCAAGGCAATATTGGGGAGCTGTCCTTAGAAGCAAATATGGCTCTCTACTTAATTCATTGCAAACAAGCTTTGTATTTAAAATTCCTGTGCTCATTTTATAAAATGCTGGCTGTCCCAGTAAACATATTCTTGCCACTTCCCAATGAAATAACTTCAGAACAATGTTCTTCCCAGACATACACACAGTCACACATCACCGCAAGTACTATAGAGCATAACTGGAGTAAAGTATGCCATTCTGTGTCAAAATTGCATTCATATAACAAATGTGTGTCAGAAGCTTCCTTACTCTCTTAATGACAATATATCTCCATGTAGAAAGAGGTAAGCAAGTAAAACAACAGCAGAGCCATCACTTCTGACTCATGGCTGGATCAGGTTGAAAAGGAAGAGAAGAAATTAAAATTTAGAGGAGAGGTTTGCAGAAAGCAGCAAAGAAAGACTATACAGTAGCGGAATGGAGCAAAGTGGGATGAGAGCTACCAGTGAGGATCCTTGCATAGTGAAGAGAGTGAAAGCTCCCCCGGGGCCTCTTCAATTAGTTACCTGAATGTTAATGCAACCATGCTATGAGTCTCCCGACAGAACTCTCTGCAGCACATACCTAAACTCTGCCCTAGAGCCAAGCCTGGTGGTCCCTATTCCAGGAAGCCCATGTTTAGTGATCTATCAACAGTAGTCAGTCAAGCCACCAAGGCAGTTTCTGTTCTCTTGATGAGCAGCTACACCAATGTAAAAGTCTACGTCTCCCCCATCACGTGACAACTGTGCTGCTAGCCTACAGAATAAGTATTGATAGATTTGACTCACTGAAATTATTGCATGATCATGTAATTAATGCAGGTATAATCTCATGCTCTGTGCGTTTATATACCACCCGAATCCAACTTCTTTTAAATCGGCCCTTCTTGTATACCAAACTGTTCTCTGTGTACAGTCCTGTAGGTTTAGCCTTCCAGGACCCAAATGCTATAAACAGTCTTTCTATGAAGGTGCTGTCAAGGAGAGAACAAGGAACCAGTATTAGAGGAGTTGCTAGTAAATTCTAATAGTGAAAGACTGAAATGCCCTGAAAACCAGCATGTTATTGTTTGAAGGAAAGAGATCTGTGAAAAAGGAGGCCTTGCTGTGGGCTACAGCTCCTGCTGTTTAACGTCATAGTTACTCTTGGTGCAGCTGGATGAGTCCTGAGGGCTGAACTGTACATAACAGGAGAGAAAGAAGAAAAATTAACAACCAAACCAAGTATAATGGCACATGACTTTAATCCTAGCACACAGGAAGCAGGAAAAGGCTGATCTCTATGACACAGAAGCTAGGCTAATATAAAAGCAAGTTCCAGGCCCTCTAGAGCTACAGAGCAGGATTCTGTTCTAAAAAGATGAAAATTACATTAAAAATGTTAAAAACTTTTAAAAATTGTTTTTCAATACAACCAACCCGTTGTACATAAAAAGAAACCACAACAATCTTGACATCATGCGTATTATGTGAATTTTGAGATTTTAAAACTTAAAATACTCATTTGTACATATGCTTGATTAAGTATTCCCACATTAAACTAAAAAGACAATTAAAGGTATGCATGATTCATGATTTCCAATTACAACTAAAAGCCATGTGAATAAATGCTGTTTTATATTATTACTATGTGCCATGGAGACAGTTTCTAGAAACTTCATAATAGAGAGTAAACTTCTGCCACGAGTTAACGTCTAAGTCAGCCTCACATGCGTTCTGTATTATGAAGCTACCAGTGCACTTAGAGATGACTGAGTCAGAGGCATTACACAAGCACAAAGCAGCACACGTATTATTAACCTTTCCCTGGTTGTTTCCTCATCTGTAATATGGGGTTAATGATATTTCTGTACCTCGCGAGAATGCTGTGTGAATTAATGTTTGTAAAGCCCTTTAAGATCCACGGATGAAAGATGCCATAAAAGTCCAAAGGTGGTAATATTATAGTTATTGAAATTGGAAACACCAATAATGCTGGGAACTGAATATCTATTTGGTTGCAAGGCACCCGGTACATTATGAATTCATTGGGCACTTACAGAAACTTACCACTTCAAAATTAATGTTTTGAGTCATACATATATACATATATCCTTAAAAAATATTTGAAACAATATACCAAATGGTTATGATTTGTTCATAACTGACAAAAATACAGAATTAGTACATCTCATGCTCATTTCTCATTACAGTAAGTGCTTCTGTAGAAGGCAGTATATCTAGACAGAAAATTATATAATATTACATTGGTCTGTTTAGGGACAGGCAGTAAAGGACGTGCTAAAAATGTTAAGATGATTTCATGAAATAATTATCTCTACTTTTCTTATTATGGCTCTGGTTTTTTTTATTTATATTTTGAATCGACTTGAAGAATTTATAAATATTAAGCCCAAAATTCCTAACAATAATCTTTCTGAGGAGGGAAAAGAATGCATGTTATCAGCTGATACCTTCTGTCAACTAAATTTATGTGGATCATAAGTATTTCTATAAAAACTCAAAAGAAATTTTTTTTCCAAATCACTAAAATTTGAAACAGGAAAATGAAATAAGGTTTTTTTTGATAGTGAAGCTTTTATTTAAACATGATTTCTTTGTGTATGTCTGCTAATTGATCACCTGTCCACTCATCAACAACTTAATAACCATGTGGGACACATTAAGTATGAAACTTTAAGATTACAGAAAGCGTGTGTTCACATACATGTGGAGGTGCTGTGTAAACATATAAGATCCAGTGTAGCCAACCTCCTCATGGCCTCAGTTTGAGGACCTGCAGACCCTCTTTTAGAATTTTTAATGACTTCTGTCCTAATTTTGTTATAAAAGTAATGTTATAAGTTTTTTGGAAATGACTGTCAAAGAAGGAAAAATGGGTTTGAAACTCTAAAAGATAAAAATAAAGACCAATGAGCTAGAATTAAGCTGCAGAAGTGAAGTGGGCATTCAAAGGCATTCTTTTTATTGTCAAATGGGAAGAAAAGGGTAGTTAACGGGAGGACTCATTACCCTTGATCATAATGTGGGGTGAATTATCACACACACAGTTTTTTTTTTAAAACATATTTTAGAAATGTTCTTAGATTTAATTAAAAGAAAGCGCTATTTTGTCTTTTATTCCATTGAAACGTGATTTCCAACTGAGTAAAGAAAAGGTTAACTTCAAATGATGGTGCCAAAGCAGTCAAGCAAAAGAACAACAGAGTTCACAGGTAAGCCAGGGAGTCAAGCAAATGTTATATTTAGAAAGTCAAGAGCTTTGTTTTGGCTGTTTTAGAGGTTTTCCCCAATTTATGAGAGGTTCAAGGTTACCACGCTCAACACCAGAGCTCAAAGTCATTCCATGGTTTATTCAATATTCAAGCTCCAAGATTTAAATGTGTAGTACAAAGAGAAATTTGAAACTGGGGGCTACTGAGTTGGTGAGAGTAAAGGTAAATTATAGTAAAGGTCACATGGGCCAGCATATTTGGAGGAGGATAGTAAGCAGAAAACTATATTTAAAGATAGGAAATTAAGGAGCACTACAGTATGTTTAACATCTTATCCAAAATGTGAGCTTTTGTGTGTATATTTATAAACGTGATACTTCCTGGACAATACATATAACAGTTAACAAAAACCGTGATACTGGGTGACCCAGTAACTATTTTTTTCTACTCTAAATATGGATCTTATGTAAGATTTTTTTTTCATCTATGCTCTTGACTTCTGATTTCACCATACTTTTTGTTTTTGAATCCATAAACTCCATGCTTATTATTTGACAAGATGACAGTGGGGTCCAGAGTGATAAGGTTCACTAGAACGTAAGAAGCAATGATACTTCACATAACATTTTTTTGACCAACTTATAAATATATTGAGTTTTCAATATACTAACAATTATCCTACATCTACTAGTTAATTAATTTTATTTATTTACTTTGTGTGTATGTGTGTTTCATTCAAGTGCCACAGCTTAGGAGTGGCAGTCGGCAGACAGCGTGAAAGAGTTGGTTGTCACCATCTACCATGGGGTCCCAGGGATCCATTCCTGGTGGTCAGGCTTGGTAGCAAGTGCCTTTCTCCACAGAGCTAGCCACTGTACTGCTTTTCACAAAATTCTTGTAGATGAGAGAATAATCCTGTGTGCATAGCATTATTGAATTCCAACAGAATGTGTTGTAATGTTCTAAGACATTATTTCTTAACATAATATTTATAAAAACAGTTAATTCTGATAAACATGAATTATTTGCTTAAGTAGATATAGTACTAATAAGAGAGGCAATGGTTGACCTATTCATATGAAATTAAATTTGTAGAGTCTTGAGTCCTCTGATGCATAATTCCTTCTGCTCAACTTACCTTGCTATCTTTTCCTTCTTTTACAGACAGATTTATTTAAATATGGTTGCATATAAAACACATTATAATCATGCCTTCATCATTGTTCCTCTGGGCCTTGAGCTGCACACTAAACACAACAACTATATCTCTAATTACTTATTTTCCATCCTTGTTATTATACTCCTTTTCCTATCATCTCTCTCTTCAGTATCACTTCTGGTTCTAGGTAATATCTCACTTTATTTCCGTATCACTCTCTAGTTGTTGCTGTGTCTTCTATGGCTCCTTCACTTGATCATTTTCAAAGGAGGTTTGTTTTGTTTGGTTTTGCTTTTGCTTAAATTCAACAGTAGAGAATATTCTCACATGAAGAATGACTTTTGGTCCCATTTGACCTGTTAATTTTCTGCTTTCATTTTGCTTTTGTTTGTGGCTCTGGTCATTCAAGCCAGGACATAGGGTATGCCAAGAAAATGTTCTAAAATGGAATTACGCTCCTAGCTCTCCAGCATGAGTTAAATATTTGTAAATGAGTAAACATATCTCCTGAAAGGTCTCAAGTATTGAGTGCAGTCCCAAGCATGGGGATCTATTTAAGATTTTCATATTTTCTTTGTAATTGTATTAAATTTCCCTGTTCAAATTGTTCCCCTTATACAAAATAAAACAAAATAATAAACAATGGCAATTTGTTTCTTTTTAATCCTTTAAGGTTAAACACTCCAATTTCCTCTCACTTCCAACCAATAACATCAACATTTACTTGAGAAAATAGTGGTTAAAATAAAACCACATTGTGTTCCAATAATCATGCATGTTGTTCTCTCTAGTGTTTCCTGATTTTTCTGTTTGCTGAGGTATATGACCAGTTCCATCTACATATTAGTTAAATTCCTGATTCTCTGCTCAACTTAGTTGCAAAGCTGATCATGACCTTCCTATAGTTCTCTAATCTCATCCTTCCATTTATCAGTCACTATGACATTCCCCTCCATCATTTTAACAAAAACTTATCAAAATTATCTAAAACCTTTATCTGACCAAGGCAGTGGTCCTATAGCATTTGTCCTGTAAGCACAAATCAATCATTGTTTACTTCCTGACAAGACTTTCTGTTTGACACAGTCTCTCTCTCTCTCTCTCTCTCTCTCTCTCTCTCTCTCTCTCTCTCTCTCTCTCTCTCCTCTTCCCCTCACTCTCCCCCACTCTCTTCTATTTTTATAGACTACCATTTCTTAATCTGCTTCTCTACTCTCCTTTTTCCTTCTGATTCTCACAATTTAGCAGACGATGCTTCTTACTTAGTCTCTCTTATCAATTTACTCTTTCGGATCATCGCTCACTTCTGTAAACTCAACAACACGCACTTGCTTGCATTAAGCAGGACCCAGGACCCTCACTGTGGAAATGGTGGCCCAGTCTATCTGGATACTTTGAGGAGAGTTTAATTAGAGAAATATTTACTTACAAGATTGTAGGCTGGATTTTAGAGTATTACAAGTGATGATATAGGACCCTAGAATAAGCACCCATCGAAATATGGTCTACAGTAATGTGCTACAGCAGGCTTGTACAGGATTACAATCAAATTTTGGAAGATCGCAATACATCCATTATTAAGAATTAAGTTAGTAAACTCATTAATTAATTACACCTTTAAATAGTACATACATATAACTTCTTATTTCTAAATATTTTGTGGTCATATAAATTTGTGAGATATAGATATTATAACTTGGATGATGTAAATAAATTCTATTAAGCTCTTTCATATTTAATTCTATCAGATTCAATTATATCACATTAGTAGTTTAAAATTTGCCATGGGAGGAATGTTTACATCACCAAAATCTATGACTACATGACTTATGGTTGTTTTACTGATTTGTTGACCAGTAGATTCATGAAATTAATGCTATGTAAGTTTTAATAAAGTGGGTTATATTTAAATTGTTGCTAACTATAGACACTACATTGTGAAAATAACTTTATCTTTTCGTACTACACTCTCCTAGTAGTCTAAAGCTATCATCTAATTCACTGATATCAGTTACAAATGAATGACCAAATCCTTCACCTTTGCTTCACCTTCATCTGAAGTATTAATAACAAAAAATTCATCAAAATTTCTATCAGATTTATCCATGTTTGTCAATTATAAAAGCTCACCAACAAAAAATTACTCTGTGAAAATCAATTGGTGCTAAGAAATTTATTGTATCACATATTCTATTATTATTTGTGAAGTGTGTCATACATATCATTCCTAAAATTGGTAGGTAATATCTTTGAATATGTGTGTCTGTGTATGTTTAATTTCTAGATATCTTAGTGTTTCACTCCACCGTCATCTCCTTGAGGCGTAAGAGAGCAAAATCTTAAGAGACAATTGAGGGGCTGGAGAGATGGGTCAGCAGTTTAGAATGCCTGCTGATTTTCAGAAAAACCAAGTTTAGTTCCCAGAACCCAGTCTGGGCAATTCACAACTACCTGGAACTCCAGCTCCAAAAGATCTCACAACTGAACCTGTATACACACACACACACACACATACACATACACCACATCAAATGGTTAGAAGAAACGTCAAGAAAGAAAATATATAGTCATTTACTGGGGCTATAGAATTTGGTGGGGGGTGTACAGGAACCTTTGGGGAAATGATTAGGAAGTAGTAAGGCCATAAAACAAGTACTTTTAGCCTTACAAACCTCCTCTCATTCTTTCTCTACTCAGGACCCACCCTATAGAGTAAACCTGAGCATAAGCCAAAGAGAACTCCACTGTTATTTCATGAAGTACAGAACAAAGTGGGTGGTGGAGAGTGAGTACGGAGAGAACTGGGGAATTCCGACAGAACAGTCCTTTGCGTTCTTGGTTCAGTGTATGTTATTATGCTTCGCTCAGTGGAATAATCTGTATTCCTGAGAAGGAGGTGGTACTTGGTAGGCTGGGCAACTGTTTTCAAAAATGGAAGTTCCCAATTCCAAGTAAGGAAGGTTACTTTGGTTGGTAAGGGGTCAGGAAGACAAGTTTAAAATATCATCATGGATTGTATGGAAACACTCCAAATATCATCACAAGCTATCTAGAGGTAGCATCAGTGTGTGGTGGCATACATTTTAGTCCTATCAGCTATGAAGTAGAGGCAGATGAACAAGTGGTTCAGAGACAGAGGAAATAGTGCTGTTCCACTGAGCAATGCTCCCAGGCCTATCCAATTCCCATGAATGCTGACTGTCACTAGAAGCTGAAATGAAAAAGGAATACATTGATTTTTGCTGCTGCTGCTGCTGCTGCTACTGCTGCTGCTGCTTCTGCTGGTAGTGGTGGTGGTGGTGGTGGTATTTTTGTTTGGTTTGGTTTGGTTTGGTTTTAGGTTCTAAAGAGAGGACAGTATAGTGAAAATCTCTATTTTGAGTCAGTAATTTTCTTTTCTTTTTAAATTCTTGACTTGGAATGCTGAGAAAACACATCATTCACCTTAAACTACTAAGTTTGTGATAAGCTGTTGCTGTCAATGTACAGAAAATGAATGCAACATACAAAGTTGTATCAGGTGCCATATTGTCAACTAACTGGCATCAGTCTGATCAGACCCTGATGTGAAGTCTAAAGGTTCATCCCCAGTGTTAGAAGAATAAAATTAACATAAGCTACACTTATTATCTCTGCTCTTTGGTAGCTATAGCTTACCTCTCTTTGTTGGGAGATGATATGTGACACTTTCAGTGAAACCATAGGTGTGGCCTGAGAGAAATAGACTTTAGTAAATCAAGTCATTGGAGAAGAGTCCAAGTTATCTGTTTCTAAAGTCTATGCATGACTTTTGAATTTGTGGTACCATGCATACTAGTTGAGATCCTTGTGAGATGAGTTATTACTTTTGCTTTAGTATTTTAGCACATAGCCTGAAAAGAAAGCTCAGTGCTTAAGAGTTCTCGATGCCCTTCCAGAAGACCTGATATCACATGCAATTGTCAAACACACACACACACACACAAATAAATAAATAAATAAATAAATAAAAGAAATCTTAGCACATCAATAGTATTTTAGGAGGCTTTAATTTCTATTTAACAATAAACTTGCAACTAAGGATTTACTGTTTCAAAGTTTACTTATTAAATATACTCGATTATCACAATTTGAAAAAAACAGATTTGAAATGTATTTGGACATCTTCTGAAATAGAATGGATGATCATTCTTGCTCTGACTCTAAACCTTATACCTTAAGTGAATTTAGTTCTCTGCAGTTTGGTGCTATTGAAGAGCTCATATATGATGATACTATCCCTTATGATCCTTAGCCAGCAGCAGCAGTGCAAGGTGGGAAGATGACTAAAATGTAAAATATGATGTTTTCTCCCCAAACTTGCTGAAGCGGTGGGACCTAGAAGCCTTTTAAAAAGGGTTCTAGATCATTCTGATGCAGGGTTCAAGATCATTTTCTCTTCTGCATACAGTCATTATTAATTTCTAGGTAGGAGGGAAGACTCAGGTATGCATCTCTGGCCTTTCTTCCCAAACATTGTAAGAGTGGCTAGCCACTTTTAATAGAGCA
Organism: Montemys delectorum; assembly: GCA_019843815.1. Classification (NCBI taxonomy): domain Eukaryota; kingdom Metazoa; phylum Chordata; class Mammalia; order Rodentia; family Muridae; genus Montemys; species Montemys delectorum. The sequence continues at coordinate 23,688 of JADRCD010198495.1, read as the reverse complement.
CTACAAGTCTGTAAACTTCTTTGGGTCTGAAAATAAGGCATGGATCTCACTTCTTCAACTCAAGTGAAATTTGTGTGTATCACAACTCTTAAGATTTTCCTCCTATGTTAAGATGTGCTTTAGTTGGCAAACTTTTTCTTTTGTATCTAAGGGTATTATGGTCTATTAAGTGTTGCCCAAACCTTCTGAAAATAGAAAGTGTTATTGGTTTATATAATAAGTATCATGACTTGACTCCAAATTCTTTATCTGTACTATTATCATTGTTATAAAGAATTCCACTGTACCAGAAATATATAGTATATACTACCAGTAATATATTTAAATACAATTCCCATTAAGATTCCAATACAAATTTTACAGATATTGAAAGAGGAATTCTCAACTTCATATGCAAAAACAAAAAACCCAGGATAGCCAAAACAATTCTGAATAATAAAAGAGCTTCTGATAGAATCACCTTCCCTGACTCAAGCTATTCTACAGAGCAATGGTGATAAACAGCACATGATACCTGTGCAGAGACAGACTGATTAATGAAATATAATCAAAGACCCATAAATAAACCCACATCCTTTTAAACACTTGATTTTTGATAAAGAAGTCAAAACTATGTGGTGGAAAAAAGAAAGCATCTTCAACAAATGGTGCTGATCTAACTGAATGTCTGCATGTAGAATGTAAATTGATCCATATTTATCACCCTGCACAAAGCTCAATTCCAAGTGGATCAAGGACCTCAACATAAAAGCAGATGTACTGAATATGATGGACGAGAAAGTGGGAAGTAGCCTTGAACACATTGGTACATGAAAAAATTTTCTAAACAGAACACCAATGTCTCTAGCTCTAAGATCAACAACTGATAAATGGGACCTCTTAAAACTGAAAAGCTTCTGTAAGGCAAATGACACTGTCAATAGGATGGCAGCAGGGTTAGTCAGGGTTTCTATTCCTGCACAAACGTCATGACCAAGAAGCAAGTTGGGGAGGAAAGGGTTTATTCAGCTTACACTTCCACACTGCTGTTGATCACCAGAGGAAGTCAGGACTGGAACTCAAGCAGGTCAGGAAGCAGGAGCTGATGCAGAGGCCATGGAGGGATGTTCCTTACTGGCTTGCTTCCCCTGGCTTGCTAGGCCTGCTCTCTTATAGAACCCAAGACTTCCAGCCCAGGGATGGCACCACCCACAAGGGGCCCTCCCCCCTTGATCAGTAATTGAGAAAATGCCCCGCAGCTGGATCTCATGGAGGCATTTCTTCAAGTGAAGCTCCCTTCTCTGTGATAACTCCAGCTTGTGTCAAGTTGACACAAAACCAACCGGTACAGCAGCCTACAGATTAGGAAAAGATCTTCATTAACCCTACACCCAACAGAGGGTTAATATCCAAAATACATAAAGAACTCAAGAAGTTAGACTCTAAAAAGCCAAATTACCCAATTAAAAATGGGGTACAGACCTAAACAGAGAATCTTCAAGAGAGGTATCTCAAATACTCAAGAAGCACTTAAAGAAATGTTCAACATTCAGAGTCATCAGGGAAATGCAAATCGAGATGACCCTGAGATCCCACTTCACACCACTCAGAATGGCTAAGATCAAAAACTTAAGAGACAGCAGATACTGGTGAGGATGTGGCAAAAGGAGAACCCTCCTCAGTTGCTGCTGGGAGTGCAAATGTGTAAAACTACTCTAGAAACCAATCTGGCAGTTCCTCACAAAATTAGAAACAGTTCTATCTGAACATGTAGCTATACTGCTCCTGGGCATATACCTAAAGGATGCTCTACTATATCATAAGGACACATGTTCCACTATGTTCAGAGCAGCTTTATTTGTAATAGCCAGAAACTAGAGGCAAACCTCAACTGAGGAATGGATACAGAAAATGTGGTTCACTTACATAATAATATGCAGCTATTAAAAACAAGGACATCATGAATTTTGCAAGCAAGTGGGTAGAACTAGAAAATATAATCCTAAGTGAGGTAAACCAGGCTCAAAAGGACATGTATGACAGGAGTCTAGCATGGCTATCCTCTGAAAGGCTCTATCAGTACCTGACAGAGACAGATGCAGATACTCACAGCCAAGCATTGGACTGAAGTCAGGGACCCCTATGGAAGAGTTTGGGGAAGTATGAAGGAACTGAAAGGGATATCAACCCCATAGGAAAACCAACAATGTCAACTAGCCTGGACCTCTGGGAACTCCCAGAGACTATGCTACCAACCAAGGCACATACACAAGATGGGACAAGGCCCCCAGCACAGATGTAACAGAGGGTTGTCTTGTGTGGTCTCGGTGGGAGAGGATGAGCTTAATCCTGTAGAGACTTGATACCCAAGGGTGTAGGGATACCTGGGGTGTGGGGAGCATCCAGTCTCTGAGGTGAAGGGGAGGGGGAATGGAGGAAAGAACTCTGTGAAGGGGTCTAGGAGGGGAGGCAACATTAGGTATGTAAATAAATAAAATGATTAATTAATAAAAGACAAAAAAGTTTCCTCAAAAATATACACGATTGCTATCTTATTGCCCCCCGGCATTGAGTGAGCAGACAACATGTAGTACTATTTCAGTCTTCAAGTATAGTTATTACTCCCTTAATCAATGTGTTCTTTAAGAATGACACATCATCAGGTATATTTTGGGCAATATAAGTTACGATTGGTTAAGCATACAGAACTGTAACAAATCTATTCCAGTAATACCACTTTTTGAGACTATTTTTCTATTTTTTACTGGAGAAATCATCATTGTTTATCATCACAACTAACCATATATTGGACTACTAACAAACTTAACAATAAATTCCAAATTCCTTGTCACAGGCTAAAAGACACTAAGTAGTGTTCATATATATGTAAAGAAAACTATATATAAATAATATATATCCATATAAATATTATATATATACAAATATATGTATAATTATATATAATACTGAGATCAGAGTAGTTAAACATAAATATATACACACATATGTATACTATATATACATATGAATGCATTATGTACACACACTGTGTGTGTGTGTGTGTTTGTGTTTGTGTTTAGGTACTCCAATCTCAGTGGTCATATGACTGTTTTTAGAAAACACTCTAAATGTATTACCATACAAACATGTTTTTAAATTTTTCCTATTCCTGCTACTTAGAGAGCATGACCTGTAGTCTTCATGTCATTCTTAAATCATTTAACTCTATTTTATCATATCGTATCATAATAGTCAGTGTCATCTCTGATCACCAAGGCTGAAGTTGCCTGCATAATTACACTCTTTATCCACTCATCTAGCGCTACCTTTCTTCACTACTAGGAAGAAATTTTATTATGATGATTTCTAGTCTCTTTTCTCCACTAGAGTAATTGCTCACACAAAGACAAGAACTATGTCTGTAGTTGATTTCCCTATCCATAGTGCTTACAGCCGTGTGAAGCTCATAACATAGGTTCAATAAACATAAGCACCTGATAAGACTACAAATCTGATTATTTAATAAATCCACTCTTGCATAAGGCACATTGATAAGGAAATCATAGAAGTATGTTTGGTTTAGCTGTTCTGAGGATTTTCAGAGTATAGGCCCCAAAAGTTAGTTGTCCTCTATATGATTTATTTTACTTTGAGTGTTGTTGGGTTTCTTCAACATATTGAGTGCATAAATGAATACACACCTAAAGACAGTATTAGTGGCTAAATTGTTTTTTTAATTCCATAATTCTAGTTCTTTACATCATTGTCACAGTTCCTGTCAAAGATTTTTCTCTATGTGCTCTTTTGTCTTAATGTTTGTACAATAATTACTTAGTCCTTAAGATTGGAAATTTTGCAAAGCTTCAAGGTGCATCATGTCATGCAAATTCAATACTAGTGATTTGACGCAAATCTCATTTCTTTCTAATCATTTTCTGTGATATGTCATTAGCTTTGGTCTTATTGCATGGTTGATTAATATACTTACAAAGGACTGATAGTGTGCATACAAAATGACTTAATATGAAACCCTCACATGCCTGTAATGGTATTTGGAGGTGATCCTACTGGTAGTGATTATGAATGGAGTCAGCAATCTTCTAAAAGGCCCAAAACTGGCTTGCTCTTTTTGGGGGTGGATTTATTTACTTATTTTATGTATATCAATGAGTGAGGAGTCTTCAGCCTGGAAAAGGGCCCTGGCTACAACACAAAACCTTGCTGAAGCCCCAATATATTTATCTTTGACTTCTTATTTTACCAACTGTACGGAATAAATGTGTTTATTTGTAGAATGCCATCTAGTCTATTTAGTACTTGCTTACAATTATGACATTAACACAGCCTTGGTGAGATATCACTGAATCATTCTAAAATCTGTGGATGGCATCTCTTTTTGGGCATCAGGTCTTTACTTCTTCGATCATCATAACCTATGTCTCAAAAATATTGTTACTAGAATTATTTCACATTCTACCTCCATTTTTTTTTCATATTAAACATTTAGAATTCCCTGCTTTTCTTATTTCCAAATTAAGTTTTTGCTAATTCCTCAATGATGAATTTAAGTAGCATTTCCTTTAAAAGGTATTCTTTAATTGACCTGTCAAATGCAACTATTTTATTCTCTTTTATTTCGGTGCATATTGATTAGACCTCTCTTCTCCTTTGGATTATAGTTAACAAATGACTGTTTTTGTTACAGTCCAGAGAGTATCTTGAAACCCAGAACTATATCTTCTCTAGCCCTTTATTTGTTGGTATTTCTTGCTATAATAATTAGAGAATAAATATAATACATATATAGTAAACATTTGTTTAAATGGAGTTTGCTCAGACAATTAAGAATAATTGGCTCATTTTTTTTTTCTGGCAAATCTAGAGAATCTGTGAGAAATTTCTAACGATTCAGACAGAGATGAAGCAGTGACCCCACACCTCCACAATAGCACCTTACCTTTTAGAATGGTTTCAAAAGTATTCATTGAAGATTTTGCACAGCCTCAACTGCACAGTCATTGATCTCAAAGTATCAAAGACAAAGTCTCTAGATTTGCTATTCTGATTTTTTTTATGACCCGTGAGTGACGTTCTTATACATATAGAGATAGGCATGCCAATTTGGGTGAATATTGTCCTGAGTTAGAACACTTAAATCCTAAGAAAATCAAGAAGCATAATTTGTTGACAGATCACATTTTTTATGTTTGAGAATTTTAGTAAGTTACAGCATTTTATTTTACAATATCAAACACAATATGTTTCAGTAATAATGAGATATTACTATTTTTAGGATAGCTAGTATCTCTACCTCCAAGCATAGTGTTAAACTCTTGGGTATAAATTGATATCAAAGGGGCTTGGTACAATCTCTCCAGCTATATTCATCCTAAGAGTACTAACAAAGACTACCAGAATTCTTTGATTGAAAAGAAAGAATGCTACACAATGGTTTTAGATGCTTCCCTATTGAGATTTAAAATGTACCCAGGTTGGAGAAGTCCAGACTGCAGCATAGATGACCTTATGATTCTATATTTAGAAAAAAAAGATGAATGCCAAGAATCTATATCTATTTCAAGTTTTGAAAATCACAGTTTCTGGAGTTTATGTTCCTCTTGCCAGAATAGATTATCAACAAACTTTAAATTCTTTTTTGTAATATTCAGAGATGTGGTGTAGGTATTTTCCTCCATAATAGATGTCAATATTTTGGTGGTGAATCCATTTCTAAGACCAACTGTCGAAGAGGGCAAGGTATAAAACTTTACAAACACAATCTTATAGCTCTCCAAGGGTAGAACAAAAACATAGATGCCTTTTGTTTCATCAGCATAACACAGAAGCTACATTTCCCTAAACACTAAGCAACTAGCTAACAAATAGGAGCAATTTATTTCCCAGTGATGGTTAACATCTTACATGGAATAGAACACCAATCTATTCTTCATATGGCTACTTTTAAATTTAAGTTTTCTCTCTCCCTCATTCTCTTCCTCCCATTCTCTGTTTGTTTTCTCCCTTGCTTTGTTCATACATGCTTTTCTCAATTTATTCTTTGTAAAGTTCATATATGTAAACAATGAAAATTGTTCATTTCCAGCCTCAAACCCAGCTCTCCATAGCAGGAAGTCCTTTTCTTCCCACCTCCAGCTGTCCCTAGATACTCTGACAACATTATCTTCTCCCGACTTCATGCCCTGTTTTTCCTCTCATACTATCCCGCTAAGTTAAATTAATGTTGACCATATGTGCATGTCTGGGAGGTAACTCAGTACAGGAAAAACATGGTTGTGAGTTCTCATTCATAGATTGGTTCTGGCTTCATTTCTACTGTTTTGTGCATCTATCTTGGAGCACAAGTAGAAGCCATGAAACTAGAAATGAAATGTTTAGGGGAAAAGATACATTAGTCAGGAGGAAATACATTTCTTTCTTTCTTTCCTCTTCCTTGCTTCCTTTCTTCCTTCCTCTCTCTCTCTCTCTCTCTCTCTCTCTCTCTCTCTCTCTCTCTCTCTCTCTCTCTTTCTTTCTTCCTTTCTTCCTCTCTTTTGACAAGGTTTCACTAGGTAATCTAAATAGTCCTTAAACTAATTAGCCTTCAGTTTTCCTGTTTTTGGAACTTTTTAATTCATTTAGTATTTTCTATTTATTATTTTTAATAGGATACATTTGATAGCCTGATACATACTGAAGGTTGTCTTTGAAACCCCCATGTAGCTGAGGCTGGCCTTGTATTGGATCCAGCCATCCTTCTTCATCTTCACAAGTGGTAGAGGTAGAAGCAGTGTCAGCCAAATGGGACCTCATAAAATTGTAAAGTTTCTATAAGGCAAAGGACACTGTCAATAGGACAAAACAGCAACCAATGGATTGGGAAAAGATCTTTACCAATCCTACATCTGATAGAGGGCTAATATCCAATACAAAGAACTCAACAAGTTAGACACCAGAGAACCAATTAACTCTTTTAAGAAATGAGGTACAGAGCTAAACAAAGCATTCTCAACTGAGAAATACTGAATGGCTGAGAAGTAGAAGCACCTAAAGAAATATTCAACATCCTCAGTCATCATGGAAATGCAAATCAAAACATCCCTGAGACTCCACCTCACACTAGTCAAAATGGCTAAGATAAAAAAACTCAGGTGACAGCAGATGGTGCCAAGGTTGTAGAGAAAAAGGAACGCCCCTTCATTGCTGGTAGGATTGCAAGCTGGTACAACCACTCTGGAAATCAGTTTGATGGTTCCTCAGAAAATTGGACATAGTATTACCTGAGGACCCAGCAATACCACTCCTGGGCATATACCCAAAAGATGCTCCAACATGTAATAAGGGCACATGCTCCACTCTGTTCATAGCAGCCTTATTTATAGTAACCAGAAGCTGGAAACAACCCAGATGTCCTTCAACAGAGGAATGGATACAGAAAATGTGGTATGTTTACACAATGGAGTAGTACTCAGCTATTAAAAACAATGAATTTATGAAATTCTTAGGCAAATAGATGGATCTTGAGGATATCATCCTGAGTGAGGTAAGCCTATCACAAAAGGATACACATCCTATGCAGTCACTGATAAGTGGATATTAGTCCAGAAGCTTGACATACCCAAGATACAATGCACAAACCACATGAAACTCAAGAAGAAGGAAGACCAAAGTGTGGATACTTTGATCCTTCTTAGAAGAGGGAACAAAATACCCATGGAAGGAGTTACAGAGACAAAGTGTGGAGCAGAGACTGAAGGAATAACAATCCAGAGACTTCCCCACCTGGGGATCCATCCCATATACAATCTCCAAACCCAGACACTATTGTGGATGCCAACAAGTGCTTGCTGATAGGAGCGTGATATAGCTGTCTCCTGAGAGGCTCTGCCTGTGCCTGACAAATACAGAAGTGGATGCTCATAGCCATTCATTGGACTGAGTACAGGTTCCCCAATGAAGGAACTAGAGAAAGGGCCCAAGCAACTGAAGAGGTTTGCAGCCCCATAGGAGGAACAACAATATGAACTAACCAGTACTCCCCAGAGCTCTCATGGACTAAACCAACAACCAAAGGATACACATGATGGGACTCATGGCTCCAGCTGCATAATGTATCAGAAGATGGCCTAGTCGGTCATCAATGGGATGAGAGGCCCTTGATCCTGTGAAGGCTCTATACCCCAGTGTATGGGAATGCCAGGGTCAGGAAGTGGTAGCAGGTGAGCAAGTGGATTGGTAAGCAGGGGGAGGGAGGAGGGAACAGTGATTCTTTTTTTAGGAGGGGATATCATTTGAAATGTAAATAAAGTATCTAATAAATAATAATAATAAATAATAAATAGTAATAATAAAGAAAAAAAGGAGTGTCAGCACACATGACTCATTTTCTGTGTTTCCAAAAATGAATTTGATATTTGTGGGTATTTATATTGGATAGAGAGAAATAAAAAAATTACCTTTATGTAATATTAGTGAGATGATTCATTGTTGATATTGTATAATTCCTAATTCTATGACATTGCTGATATTTTGAAAAAGGTTAATTTTTTCTAGCAAAATTTTGTATCAGCAAGGCTTCTCAATGTAAGTTATATATGTAGAAATAACAATATTTGGCCCAGAGCTGTATGGCTGGCACTATGACTCAGTAAGTAAAGGTGCCTGGCACCGAGCCTAATTACCTAGCTCCCTTTCTAAGGTCTATGGTGGGAGGACACAAGGACTCCTGCAAGCTGTGCTCTCACTGCACATGCGTACCCCCAAAATAATAAACAAATATTTAAAATATAATAGGACAGAGTTCATATAATACTTGAGAGGATTATGTTGTAGCTCTGTAGTAAATATTGCCAGTGATCAACATGGGCAGAGATTTGATGCCTAGCATTTTGTATAAATTTTAGCTTCATGATAGATATTTGCCCATGATCAACATGGATGGAGATTTGATGACCAGTGCTGTGTAAAAGACCAAAGAGAAGTTGTAAAGCATCCAACAATCCACTTCTAGCTAAAGCAAGTGGGAGAAATGAAAACAGAAGTACCAACACAGAGTGATGAGATTGTATGAGATGTCCTGAAAGGGAGATGGTGATCATTTGAGAGATACTAACCAAGCCAAACAGACAGGCAGCGTCATGGAATAGAAACCCCACCGAAGAGAGCTAAATCACATCAGATTTAGCATTGCCAGAAAGGTGCTGGAAAAGCGAGCCTCACAACTTCTGGAATGCCAGAAAGTGAAAAGAGCAGAGAGAGTAAAAGGACAAAATTTATTATCAGTTTCCTGAGAAGACTGAAGACAGGGTTAATATAGAGTTTTTCTCCTACGTAAGGGGCACTAGGCTACTAACCCTGATTTTACTACCAAATAGATCTAGCAAGAGAGTGATAAAGCAGGCTTCACCCCCAGAGACTCACTCTGGGAGCTGCTGATAGCTCTTCAGAGAGGGAATCCTGGGTAGGATGCAAATTACCACAGTGGTTTGTCATATAAAAATTATACAGGATTATCGAAATAATGAAAATATTTTTAAAAAATTCATGTGCATATATATTTCTAGAGATTATAAAGGGTTTGTAAAATTCTCCTTATTCCTTTGTCAACTCATCTAAAAAAAATCAACATTTATTTCTGCCATTCAGAAATTTTATTACTAATTGTTGGATACTCTGAATTTGACCTTTGCAAGTTTTGGTTAATGTTAACAAGTATGTATTATCCTGATTAGCTCTATTTCTCACTAAATAAAATATTTGTTTGCATTATTGCTGACTAAATTACAGCTTGCTTTCTTTTGCTACTGTCTGTCACTGTACAATGAAAAGAGGCTTACTGACTCCAGTCATGTGCGAAGCCCCGCCTTACTATCTTACATCACTGGAATTCTGGGCTTTGAGTGTGAGCAATAATAACAGCAGTGACAAGAACTGAAAGAGATGGTTCTCATTACATGTAGCAGTTTTCAAAGATTATAAAGAGCTGTAATACCTAACTGAAACAAGAGCACAGTAAAATAAATACCATCCTGTATGTGCTCTTTGAGACTATAGAAACCATTTACTACTATATGCTTTTAACCATTGCATACTTATTTTATTAAGAAGCTCATTAATTAAGCAGACAACCTGTACCATCTGGAAACCCGAGTGAAATGCAGATTTCTACTGACTAACTTTCCATGCTCCCTTAGGGGTTTGGGAGGTGCCGCTGCAGCCTGTGGCTGTGGTCTATACCTTGCATGCCTCAATTTTTGTATGGAGGAAAGCAGGATCTTTGCAGGTCTACTTCTATTGTTGGATACTCATTTGCAACAAACCCTTGAGCAGAAGCCTTAAGCTTCCTAAGCTTCAATGTGCTCCTCTGTCAAAGTGCTGACATTGCATTATAATTGTGTTCTGAGCCAGTTTGGGGAATACTCCATAAATTTAACCTTTGATTTTTAAAGGACGAGAAGATCACCCCCTCATGTTTGACTGGACCTGAACGAGTTCTTTCTTTGTTTAGTCAACATTGTCTATTATAACTTCTGCCTAGCAGTATCAGCAAGGTGAGCATCGTGGTTGTACCAAACACATTCCTCATATGTGTTCTAGAAATATAAAGTAAGGTTTATTGCTGGATAGTCAAGGGATAGAGAGCCATGTTCACAGTAAAACTGTCATTACAATGTTATTCACGATGTGTAATACCAATTTAATGTCATAATATCATGTTATGGTTTAGATATGAAATTTCTCCTCAGTTCACATGTGTTGAATGTGCTTGGTTCCCAGCACATCAATGCTTAAGGGTGATATTTGGTGAATTGATTGGATTATAAAAACTCTGACACAAGTAGGAGTTAATGAGTTGATGGCCTCATAAATGAATACTCTGTTAGGAAGTGTTAGGATCTGTGAACAGTGGACAAGGGTGGAGCCTGCAATGGAAGTTATTTGCTAGCAGTGTGATTCTATAGGCTATACCTGACCTCAGTCCACTTTCCTCCTTCTCACACTGTATTTTAGTTAAACTGTGATGAGGTGCAGTGTCTTTTCCACCATGAGCTCTGGCTGCTCTGCTACTCTGCGCTATCCCTGATTCAGAGTAATGGATTCAGCAGACCTCGAAAGTATGGTCCAGAATAAACCTTTCCTCCTTTAGACTATTTCTCTCAAGTGTTTGTCATCGTGACGAAGTCACATACCATGAATAGTTAGTTACTGAGCAAATGGAGTTTTGATGGTGAAAACGGTCATTTGCCAGACTGGCCTTTTGCTTATCTTTTATAAGGAAAAATGGGCTTTGTATTAGCTATTTCTTATTCCCAAAGCACTCATCCCCAGATATTTACGTAGCTGAATCCTTTGTACCATTTAAATTTCAGTTCAAATGTACATTATTCAAATACCAATCTACGTAGTCTCCCAGCTCCTTACCTCATTTTAGCACAAGTAACAATTTGTCTGAGAACAGCCGATGATACAGGCTGTTAAAACAGAGCACCTTAGACTGAGTAGTCTGAAAAATAATAGAAATAGTTCTCTCACTTACCTGGAGTCTGAGAAGTCAAGAATCAGAGCAGTGTCAGATTCACTGGAGGGTAAGCTGGGTTAGGGCCAATATCTTAGATAATGCCTTAATTGTTGCCATGACAGAAAAGCAAGGCAAACAAAACTCCCCCTCAAAACTTTTTATAAGGGTATTACTACCGTTAATGGGGACTCTACAGTCATCCTCAGAAGTTCCTCTTGCTTATAACTACTGTGTTAGAGTGAATTTTGGAAAAGAACAAACATTCAGAAAGTAACACACTGGCACATGCAATGTTAAAGACTTGAATCCTGTAACAGAAGCCCATTGCCTCACAGTTCTGGACAGGGATGTGAATAGCTAATTTCCTATGGGGCTTCTCTCCTTGGCTTGTAAATGGTCATCCACCTCTGATGCTTTGTAACACTCATCTCAGTGCATATGCATAGCTTTCATACATTCTCCATCTTGGTTTTTGGCTTTGGTTTTGTTTTAGGACATTGAGAAAATTGGGTTAAAGTCCACAAATACAGTCTTGTTCGAATTAGTTTGTCTTTTTACAACCTCTACTTCAGAACATAGGCAACACTGTAGTCCTGGGAGTTATATCTGAGTATAAAAACTTTGAAGGGGACAAAATATAACCTATAATTTTATGGAAAACATAGCATATACAGAGACTTATTTATGGTCTATCATCACTCATTAGAATGTAAGTTCCAGACATACCTCAATTGTATTGTTGATTGCAGTACTTGGATCAGAGCCTAGCAGATGATAGACACTCTGTACATATGTTTGTTAAATGAATGAGCAGATAAGCGAATGATAAAAGCACTTAATTATCAAGTCTTTGATGTCTGTAATTATTTAAAATTTCATTAATTTCAGAGTCAAGCATGAAAAGCAAATAGGTAGTGTTTTAAATTTTAGTGATGCTCAGTAGCTGTTGGTTTCTTCCCACCCACCCCCACTCTCAAACTCTCACAGGCAAAAACTTCTTTTAGAATGAAAAGACATTTTATGTTTCCTGATTAAATCTGAGACTCAAAAGGTAGTAAGGGTCCCTGTTTTGCCTTCTGGCAGACAGCACGACAGAGACTTCAAACTGCTCAGAAGGAACTTAAAAAGGAGCTTGGGACAGAGAGTAAAGAAAACATAAAATAACCGCGTTCCTAATTGATTACCACCTCCATAAACTAAGAAAAAAGATTTATGGCCAAGACTGGTTGTTTTCCAACACCCATTCCTGGATCTTCTCCAGAGAAACAGGATTCCTCATTTTTGAAGAGTACATGGGTCAAGACATCCGTCTTCCATTTAAGCGACTGGATTCCTCAATTTCATTTGCATCTGAATTAAACAAACCTGACTAAAGGTATGAATGGTAGGTTCTTGTAGAATTATGGGCCGTCTTAAGATCACCACCACTATGACGGTGAAGGAAGGAACGGGAACATATGCCTTTTATGATGTTATGGGGCTCATGCAAACCTGGATTCCCTGGAAGGGGATTAATAAATTTGAAAGATAGGCTTCCTTGAACTACTAATATTTTGGGTGCTTCTGATATGTTATCTGATACAATAATCATGAGATTTTTGTAACATTTATATGTTAAATAATATTATTTAACCTTCAACTTATAACTGAATTATAAGTAATTCAGCTTATTATTTTGTTTATTTAAAGGATTTTTCCTCCTTAAGTCTACCTGCAGTGATTGGAACACAACAATATAGAAGTTTCTAGCATCTCAAGGTAGATCACACTATACGGCTGTTTTAGTTTAGCCTCGATTTTATTTTTTCCTTGTCCATTAGTACTTGCTTGCTTGTACATGACTGTAAATTCCTACATTGTCATAAGCCTATCCTTATGGAACGGCATAGTCTAGTGTCTTGTAATTGGGTGTGTATTTTCCTTCCTGGCTCACCAAACCATGTGCCTTTTGTGGATAAAAATGGGGAAGGGGGAGGCAACAGGAGTTTGTTTTTGTTGTTTTTGTTTGTTTGTTTGTTTGTTTTTTGGAAGGGAAACTAGGAAAGGAGAAATTTACATGTAAATAAAGAAAATACCTAATTTAAAAAAAAAAAGAAAATATCCAATAAAAAAAAAAACACAAAAAGATCAAAACAAAAACTTGTACCAGGAAAAAAAAATACTATTCAATCTTGTATTCATATACTCTGTAAAGATCCTAGGAAGTACTAAAATATCATTTAAGGGTAACCAGATTTGTAAATACTTTATCTACTTATCTATTTTTCTAAAATATCCACTGTAGGAGTGGCAAATTCAAGGTCGTTTTTGCACAGTTCCAATGCATATTAGAATGGGATTTTGTGAGACTGCCTAGCTACTTAAACCACTTAGAGAATTTGTAACATGTGAGCAGATCTCAAGTTGTGGTCCCAAGTTAATATCAGTAGTATTGTGACTTCAATGGGGGTCATTTGAGGAGCTAGGTATTAATAGTGTTTCACAGTCTTAGGGAAATAGTGCAGGACAGTATACAGAATACAAGTTATAATGTGAAAAAATCAAAGATCTGTATCTCAGTCTTATTCTTAACTACTTGGATCAACATTTATGAATTCTGATTGATGAAATGTTTCAAGATTCAAGGGTAAGACAGTAAAATCAATCATACATGTCTACATTTTAACATTTCTTAGTAGGTATATGACAAAGTTAAATGTTTAATGAGTAACAGCAATATTGAAGTAAGCTTAGTGCGAGTTAATTGGGAAGAACTTGGGGGTCACATTTTCTTCCTCTCCCTATCTAGTACAGATAAGGTTTCCTTTGTTTGAAACTTTAGTAATCCTTGATCAACAGAGTGTTGTAGAGTACATTGGTTTAAGTGCTGTGATATGGTGCAAGCCTATATTCCATTAATAAGGAACACTCATGATCCATTATGGCATTTCCTCTGTAAAACAAATCTATATTAATTTTGTAAAGGACTATAATTACTTTTAGGCCCTACAAAGCAGTTATATTATAAAGAGACTTTATATCTCAGATCTTCCATTTCAAGCACATGTATATTAAAAGTATATTTTATATTTTTTCTAAAGAATTTTTACTGAAAATTATGCAGTCTCCATAATGAAATTATTTTTTATTTTTTTTTCATTTTAAAGATTTATTTATTATGTTTGCCTAGATGTATATGTGTACACCACATGGCAGCTTGAGGCCTTCAAATGCCAGAAGAAGACATTGGAACTCCTGGAAGTGGTGCTCCAGACAATGGTGAACCACTGTGTGGAAACTGGTTTAGAACCTAAGTCCTCTGCCAATGTTATCTCTCCTGCCCTATAGAGATTATTTTTAGTACATTCAAGACTAGCTGAATTTTTATTCTATTTCTCAAAAAAAGAAAAAATGATATTTGTCAAGACAGAATGAGAAATCTCATCTCAAATACTATCCTGAGTAGATGTCAGTCATTTTCTTAATGTGTTTACCCCAACTCTCTCAGTAGGACTCAAAGCAAGGACCTAGAAGAAAATGGCTGGACTTATCATGACAGGAAAAGAAATGTTTTGCCTCTACCTTCTAATTGAGTCTTTACATTCATCTCATCCTTAGCTAATACTGTAATTCTGTATTTTGAATCCTAGTCACTGTAACGAAATTTCTAAAATCTATTCTCATGACTTTTTACTAAAATTAGTAAATAAATATGAAGCAGGCTATCTTTATTTTTTTCAAATTTATCTCATAATTACACAAGAATTACATTTATTAAAAATCTAGATTGAACTTTGCTCTAAAGGGTTTACGTTTAAAGATTCTTTGATCTGTGATAACTGTAATATATATTAACATGTTGCATTTTAAAGTGACACTGCTTTCCATTAATCAAGTGTCTGTATGGTTGATTAATTTGTACAAGGTTTAAATTGCTATGAAAATTTATCATTCATAGCCATGATCTCCATTTACATATATGTTAATTATGGTAAATGTAATCTTTTTCTGAATCCTCTGGGCTGCATACTAAAAAGACAAAGTGATCAGTGACGAGGTTTTCCATTTTAAAGTGAACTCTTTCTGTTACTAAATAAAGTGTGCTGTAGCCGTAAAAGCTAAGCTAAAAATATTGTGATATTTCCTGCTGAAGAGAAGTCCAAATTTAAAGGATGGTGTTTCCTTTTCAAATGATTGCTTTAAGCAACAAACACGTGATTCCTACAGACAGGATTACCATCTTTGATTATAGTAGTACTAGGGAGCTGCCCACAAGTACTACAAGAGATTTGATTTGTAGCACTCTCTAATGTCTACACATGTACTAGTAAGCACAGTATATGTTTCTATACATTTGGAAAACTGAGTGACTTGAGAGAGCAATTTGGAAAGAGAACTTTTGTGTTAGTTATTGTAGTAACATAAATAGATCAATTAATGGATGCATATGTAAATAAAGCAATATAAAAATGAACTATAGGGCTTTGCAAAATTTGATCAATCCTTCATTATTGCAGGGAAAGAAGTGGCACTGGAGGAAACTGAGTCATTCCTAGTTAGGCTAGTCTCATTATTTCCTAATTTACTGTTTTTAAAGCTTCAGAATCAACACAGAGGTGAGCACCATCATTTAGAAGACAAAAGCCTCATTTACAAGTCTCTCAAAGCGGCTTACTCTCGAGTGCAGGAGAGAGTTGGACTCCCAGGTCTAACCACACATCCCAGGACTGGTTTTCTCCTTAAGGTTGTTTTTTTTTCTGAAGGTCCCGTTAAGCATCCTGTCCAAGACCTGCTTCATCATTAGGTTGGAAAGAAATGCTTCCATTTGTTCCCAATTATAGTTTGTTGTGTTTGGAAAAAGTCAATGTAGACGAAATGCTAACCCCGTGTAACTCAGTGTGAGATGGCAAGTAGGGTCTTGGAATGAATGTGATAGGCTTTGCTAGGCAAATGTTAGAAAATTTAATTATTCTTATTAAATGTCTATAATTTTATGCTTAAATTGTTAATATTTACATAATATATTCACTTCAAGAGGAGCCTCATTTCTTAGTCACATCTTAATAGAATTAAAGTATCCATCTTGGAAACCTTTGCAAGCCTAGCACCTCTGACTACCTGACGAGGCTATTTTTTTAACGGCACTTATTTGGCAATTTTCTTATAGTCAGCCTAATGACACAAGAAACAAACTAACATGGCACCTGTTCTGATAGATGGATGCTGTCCCTTTCATCCTCTGATCCCGGACCTTGCAAGACATTTTCCAAGGAAACAATACTTCCCTCGTTGTAGAAATACACCCACCTCTGGGCTGGAAACAGCAGAAGCATAGGGCAGAAGATGAAGAATATATTATCCAACTAAAATTACAGAGAAATTTTAAGTAGGCAGAATATAATTGCCCAATTTGGAAATTAGCCAGGACACAGGGTTTAACATCATCTTTACTCTTTTGAAAAGTGCCATGGGATTTTTAATAACTGCCGGTGGTCAGGACCTTGGTTTTACCCTCATCCATTAGACGACACCTCCAACAGTGCGGTGCCCCCTCATACCATGCTGGGGCATCAGTTCAGTACTGACTCAGTGAAAATTGTGCCACCTACTGAATCATCCTCAGCTCCACTCAGAGTGGCCTGGCTTTTAGATTTTCTCTAGAGAGCTGTTATGAAAGATGGAGCCAGTCACAATGATGCTTAATTTATGAGTTTTCAAGGTTTTAAATGGCCAAGATCCTCAGACCTGCCTTTTCTATTTTCCAGTTCCACCTAGCAAAATTTGCAGCATGGTTCTTTCCTTAGGATCCAAAAATGACAGTGTTGATGATTGAACTCTGCCTTAGACTCATCTCTCCTCGAGAAGGAAAACAGTGACAACATACACACCACCCGAGCGTATACTCGGATGTGTTCCTGTATTATAATGTAGAGCAGATTGCCATGCTCATAGTTTATTTGACTCCTCTAAAATGGAAATTGAGCTACACCTTCTAAATCTATGGAAATGATGTCACTTAAAATATACCACCAGGAGTTCTTTTTGGATTTTTATGTTCTTAGAAACAAATCTGCTAAGAACTAGTTTTAAATCATAGAAGGACTACACTTTACTGGCCAAATACAATGATTTTTTTTTTTTTTTTATCAAAGAAAGCCTTCATCCCAGTTCACCTAGATAAAAATCCTTACCATCTACAAAAGTCTTAACATAGCTTGACTGTTCTAAGAATAGCTGAAGAAGAATCAAGTTTTTTTATAACAATCCAGGTACTTTTAAAAGTAAGAGTTAAGATATAAGTGCTTTACACGTTCTGCTTTAATTTAACATTTTTAATCCGTGTTAATAGAGTAAATGGTTAATGTTAGTCCACTTTATCCTAGAAGTTTTAACCTGGACTCTTGCTACATTCAGAAACTCTGGTCTTTAAAGTTATTGCAGAAATTCTTTTTGGCTGCTAGAAGTAACAGTATGCTGGGCTTAAGAAACTGCTCTGAAAGCATTTCTTGAGGTGTTACTCCTGGAAATGACATCAAGTAAATCCTACGACTGGTAGGTGAGAAAAAAGATGTTGAGAAGCAGTTATGAAGAATACATTGAGATGTGACAGCTGAACCTGTAAAATAGATTTCAACATATCAGATGGTTTCCTCTCATTCATGCTTAGGCCAAGAATTCTTCAGTGTGCACATACACACACAAACACCCAGACATATACAAACTTACATATACACACACTAGAGAGTGTATGCAAGTACTGGGTATACACACACACACACACACACACACACAGAAACACACACATGTGCACACATTAATACAGACAATCATATATATCCTTTTCTGTTTTTCCCTTTTCTGCCCCATCAGCTTCCAGCTTTTCCTTTGACCTACTTTTACATTCCTCTATTATTGTCAAATGAAAAATGTATTTTGAAAAAAAAAGTTTTTTGACTCATTTTACCTTTTCTCAAAAACATCCTGTGCTATTCTGCTTTGCGTTCATCATATGTTTTCTGGTAAACTAATTGATTGAGTATTAGTTATCTGGAGATCAGAAATATTATTTTAGAAAACTAAATACTGGTATGCTGAACAGCATGACAGAAAATAGGTAACATGGTTCTATTAATGCCTGGTTTGATAATAGGCAGAAAAAATCAGCCACATTTTGTCCTTCATTATTAACATGAAAGTCACCTGGGACAGATACGCCTCTATCTTTACAGCTGAAAAACTGGGAAAGAGCAGTCTCTGAGTTGATCAACTAGCTCCATGACTGTTGTGGGAAGGTTTGTGTGAGCTGGGGAGGGCTGTAGGTTTGACATATTTCATGCTGGAGTGGCCATAGCTTCCTAAAAAAATTGAATTAGAAATAAAAATTGCCATTTAATTTTAATGAAAAGTAGTGTGTTACACTGACGTTTCCTCTTAAGGGCAGCTTTATTTAGTGCTTGCTTACATGGCTTCCTATATAATAAAGCTGCATACAGTTCTTTGATATTTCCTTTTCCAATATTGCTTCTGTTATTTCCACATCATTCTGTCTGTTCCTAGTAATCACCTAAAGAGTCTCCTAACTTTAATTCCCAAGTTCAGGGCTACTTCTGCTTCACAAAACCAACCTTAGCTCAACATGTGTTCTTCTCCTCTCAATGAAAGAGAGACAGACAGACAGACAGAGAGAGAGAGAGACAGAGAGACAGAGAGAGAGAGAGACAGAGAGAGAGAGAAGTGTAAAGAAAAAATGCAGCCTCCTACAGAAAAAAAAATCATTTCAATTACAATCTGTCAATATTTCAACTGAAAACAATGGGATACGTTTATAATAAAGAACATTTGATTCACTTTTATTTGTAGGTACTGGAATTATTAAAAGTTATGAATTGCAAAAGAAGTACAAATAAATGTGAATGTGTATGAATTTGCTGCACTTCCCCAATTGTGGAGTAAAATTCGCATGTATCTCTAAATTTGCATGTTAAAGGATTAATTCCTTGTCAATGTGTTTCAAACAAATGATTGCAACATGATTTGGTTGAATTTAATACTCATTAACTTATGTTGCCTCCCAGGTTATGTAAACAAACCTTTCTTGCAGAGAAAAGGACAAATGATTTCCCAGACACCTATTCACTAAATTCTTCTGGTCTTAAAACTAAGTCATCAAAATTTTATTAGAATTCCTCTTCAGGGTCAGGCACGATGACTCAGTTTGTAATCCCAGTACTCAGAAGGCCGAGGCAGCAGAATTGCTAAACATTTGAGGCCAGGTTAAGCTACATAGTAAGTTCCACGGCAGTTAGCAAGATCCTGTCTTCAAGAAAAAGGAATTTCTCGTTAGAAGATTTGAAAGATCAGAAATAGTGTTCAAATCAAATGTTTAATACACACATTAATCATTCAAGGAAGACACTGAGACATCATGAATATTTTGTTCTTAAGAAGAAACCAAAAAAAAAAAACATAATTAGAATACCCAAAAGATTTGAAAAAAATATCAAACTAATAAGTTCCAACGTTTAGTGCATTGAATGATGAGCCTCAAAATATGTGTCCATGGTGGATTTTCTAGACATTGTAACTGTTACTCAGTAAGAGAAAGAAGTCTTTGCAAATAATAAAACAGTAGACAATCTTGAAATAAGAACAGCATTCTGAAGCACAATGGAAATTTTATATCCAAGTGTTGCCAATCCCTTCTATGTTCCACCCAACAATTACCTAGCAACAGCCAGGTAGGTCTATCTTGCTATAAAAGAGACTGTTAGGCTCCTCCTTGCTCTCTGCCCCTTGTCTCTTTTCTCTCCTTGACCCCCCTTTCCCCTCTCTCTTCATGAGTTAATGGCCACCTGCAGCTTCCCTCTCCCTCTTCCTCTCCTCCTTCTCTCCCTCTCCTCCCTCTCTTCTTCTTCTTCTTCTTCTTCTTCTTCTTCTTCTTCTTCTTCTTCTTCTTCTTCTTCTTCTTCTTCTTCTTCTTCTTCTTCTTCTTCTTTCTTCTTCTTCTTCTTCTTCTTCTTCTTCTTCTTCTTCTTCTTCTT
>JADRCD010198494.1:0-12183 GCA_019843815.1 Montemys delectorum | reverse complement strand
CCACAGCCCCTGGGGGCCCTTCACTGGGGCACGGATTGGCCATGAGGTCCTACTTTGTCTTCAGGAGAGCAAGGTTGCTAGGAGGGAGCCTCTAGCCTCTCGGAATGGAGAGGTTAAGCCCTGTAACTCTGGGAATCCTTGGGTCTGCTGGCTCTGGGTCCCTCCTTATGCACAGAGAGCCATGTTCATTGGTACTGGTACTAGGATAGAGCGGACACTGGGGCCACGGAGGGGAGGCAGACAGGAATTGGGGTGAAGGCTTTCGCACGTAACAGGAAAGTTTCCCTAGATTCACATTCGAAAAGGAGAATGTACTGCTAAAGGGTTCCTGCCTCTGGGCTCACTGTGGCACGGCCTTGGCAGAGCACGGAGTATGGAGTGCAGGCAAGGCGGTCTGCGTCTCGGGTGCATTGTCCATTGTGGGAGACGGATAAGATCTTTGAAGGCCCAGATCCTTCCTTTTAACTCAGTTCTCTCTCAAAGCTGAGCTTGAGGAGGAAAAACAAGCAAACCCTCATGTGTGACCTCTACCCCTGCCCTCGGCTCCCCAGAGCTGAATGGACTCATTTCTGGAGTGTACGGTCCAGCAACCGGAAGAGGGCTGCGGCTTTGATCTAAAGGCTGGAGACACTGAGGAAGAATGAAAAGTCACCTAGGTGTTCATAGCTCTATCCTATGGCACTCCTCCAGTGGCTCCCCATTAAGGCCTAGGACAGGCACTACTACTGTAGGAAGCCATGACAGTTCCCATTCACTGAGACGGCACACCTGCAAGGTGTTCTCCCCAGTCAAGAGCTCCCTCAGGCACTGACAGAACACTCATGTTCATGAGTCCCTCCCTCCCCTAGCGAAAGGCATACCTGCTCGTCTCTCCTTCTGCGGCCCACGGTGGTACCGATGGTCTTGATCACTCCAGGTCTTGGGAGAGCCATGTGACCAGGGACTGAAGCCAGGCCTGGCAGGGGACTGTAGGGATGTGAGCGTGGATAGGGATTGGACATGGAGGTGATCACTGTGGGCTGTACCATCCACTGCAAGTCCTGGCTGGTGGTGATGGCGTTGATTGTGGGGATGAAGGCACTGCCCGAGCCAGGCATATCTACCCGGAACTTCTGAAACAAGGAGAAAGACATGACGTTGAGCCAAGAAATGGCAGAATAGGACGATCAGAGTCAGAGACAAGGCTAAACGATGTAGACTTCCAGGTTATGGCCTGATGGCGAGGTAAGGACCCAGGTGGGCTTCCCCAAAAAAGTCCCACGTAGCCAAACATCAAGCAGATCTTATCCATCCCTGGGCTATGTCTCAGATGTCTTCCCTGCCTGGAGTCCTGATGACTCCATTCTCAGGGACTCAGGGAGGATGCAGCCATATCCCAAGTGACTTCTAGGACACTTGTGAGGCTGTGCGGCTCACATTCACCCTGCAGCCCTCCAGGGTATATATCTGCAGGATGTTTCAATGTGGCCTCCTGGGCCTCTGAGTCATCTACCAATTACTCCCCAGGGTACCAGCTCAGGACATGTTTCTTGGAGATTTGCACACCAGTAGATCAAGAGAGATCACTACGCTTATACTGTGTCAGCTTGTCGCTTTCCAAGGAAGTTTGTGATTCATCTTAAAGCCTATCAGATCAAGGTCAAGCTGAGAAGGCCGAATCCTTACCTCTCTGTTTATTGTCGAGTCTACTATTAGTGGATGGGACTGTGGCCCATGAGTCTGACTTTGCAACCAGACTTCCTATTGCTGTCCTTGACCCTGTCCCTTCCCCTTCACTGACATCTGGCATGGGGCAGATGTGCTGTGTCTAACTCTACCATGGACACATCTATCTTCCTGGGCTCACAGATGTGTCCGAGGGAACACGTTGGTGCTGGCAGCTCAAAGGCTTCCCTTTGTCTCTTAAGTTACATCAGGATCATGTTGTAGAGCTCTGGGTATGCCTTAGATTTAAAATCCAACAAGACAGAGCACCAAAAGCACCACAGATTGGCCCTTCATCTACTCTGTTACTGGAGGTGATAGGTCAGAGCCTGGGCCCCAGTAGCTTAAACTAGGTAGGCTCCACACACATCCCCAGTTGGCCAATTAAAGAGTAAAAGAGGAAAGCAGAGAAGGGAGATTTATTCTACGTGACCATATTAAGGAAAGGAACAAAGAGGCCCAGTGACCACCCCCCCAAGTCTCTTCAGGATCAGGATATAAGTTTGATGTTTAAATAGAGGGCAAAGGGATGCACAGCTAAGCAGCCCCAGTCAAGACATGGTCCTGCCCATCACTACTATCTCCAGTCTATCCTGCAAGGAACTCTGACAGGCTGTCCTACTGTGTGAAGACCCTTTCCTTCTCTCAGCATGAGATTCCTGAGTCAAATCCAGTTTCTCGGTGACCATTGTTTTAGGGGCCTGACACTCAAACGGGAGGGGGGGGAGGGGGGGACGACAAGTGTCTCTCCTTAGAATTTATTCCCTCCTGCCAGGATGGCAACAGGTGGCCTTGACTCTTCTCTAGGACAGCTCCTGGAAAGTGAGAGAGGCAAAATGGGAGAGAGCCCCTCCCATTTCCAGCAGTTCAGGAGAAGGCGCTCTAGGGACCCAGTCCAAAACCCACCCTCAGCCGATCTGTGTCCACAAGAGCATTCTGCAGCTTCGCCCCCTAATCTCATGGGTAAATGGCAGTCATAACAGCTAGCCCTTCCAGAAGGGCAGGCACCAAGTTAATGTCTTGCCTAGATTCCTCGACGGGTTCTCCCTCCAAGGTCAGTACCACATTACCTTCACCACAAAGGCTCCAACGACTGGAGGGAAGTCAAGCCACTTACCCAAGGCCTAACTGCTGCAAAGCAACACGATCAGAATCCAGAGTTCAGCACAGCCATACAAGAGCCTCTCTACATGGCACCACAAAGATTTCTCTTCAGTCTTTCTTCCTCAAAACCCAGCCCCACTGCTAGAGTCCACCCTGTCCTAAAGATTCCTTCAAGCCTTCCCTCTCACCAAGGAGGTCCCATGGATTGGTTCCACCCAAAAGAAAATCCTACTATCATTATAGCCCACGAACTATAGTAGCCTCTGCCTGGTCTAATCAGAGCAGCCAAAACTAGAAAAATCAGAAGTGACCACTTTTGCATTATTTATCCCTGCTGATAACATCATAGGTCTTGGTATGAAGTAAAGTAAAGCCTACACACACACACACACACACACACTATACCTGAAAGAGCTGACAGACCCATCCTCACATACCATCCTGCCACCACCTGACGACTCCAGTCTGTGTGGAAGAACATGACCGCCTCACTTTCCAGATTGCCCCAGTGCAGGAAAGCTGCCCAGGGCAAAGGATTCTGGGATTTTATCAGGGAGGTTGCCTAGTACAATGGCTTGTGGCCAGTCTGGCCAGTTCAGTTACACCTGAACTGAAGGCTAAGGTAAGTAGGGTTGGATTTGCTTTGGAACCAAGAGTTGACTGAAAGGAAACAGCTATGTCAGACTTGGTGGTTCAAGATTATAAATCCCAGCTATCCATGGAGGCTGAAGCAGAAGAACAAGAAAAAAAAAAAATCCAAGGCCTTTCTGAGCTACAAAATGAGTTCAAGGCCAGCCTGGACAACTCTATGAGACCCCCCATCTCAAAATCTAAAACAGACTAAATTACTCACTTAGCAAGCACAAGACCCTAGGTTCAGTCTTTAGTACTGAGACGGAGGGAGAAAGGGAAGGGGGCACACTTCGTGTGAATCAGGTGTGTGTTTCTCTGGGGCTACTAGAGGTGGCATGAGGGCTGTGCTCTGCCCTGAGCCAATCACCGAGGGCTCAATTCTGGGACCAAAGAGAGCATATTGATTCTGAACTTCCCACATTACTTCAGGGATTAAAGCCACAGCTACTGTAATCACCGGCTGCAAAGCACGTAAGTGGTTCTCAACCTAGCTAAGAATGTTCTGAGGAGCTTGTAAAACTCACCATCGGAGCATCACCATTAGAGTCTAAAATAATTGTTCAGGGGTGGAGTTCTACTACAGGCACTTTTTCAGACTCCAAGGAGATCCTAGTATAACATTCAACCAGGGCAGGAAAACATTGCCCCAAACAAACGGAAGGCACTACAATCGTCACCATCACCACCACCGCCACCATCAGCAACACCACATCACCCGTAATGGAGGTCTGTGTACACCGCACAGGCTAGCTCTTGGGAGAGCTGCCAGCTTCCTAACTTTTGGAAACACCCAACTTTGTACTCTATTGCTCTTCCCTAAGACAGGTCCTCAGATAGAAGGGGTGCCCAGGGCAATGGCCCTGGGTGACCATCTCCTCCTTGGGGGCAGCCGCCAGCTCTCTTTTTAGGAAAGCATCTAAGAAAGACGTTCATCCGAGAGAACAAGAGTGTACCAGTTGTAGGCTTGGAAGGAAGTGGGAAACCCAAAGTGAGCTGGAAGACTAAGATCCCTCAGGGATGGGCAGGTGCCTCCTAGCTTCTCTCGGGCCCTCAATGCTCATACAGTTTCCCAGTAGACACCAGCCAGATTCCTTGCAGCGACGGCTTGGTCTAGACAAAACAAAGCGGCAATAAAAACAAGGCGGGAGGTAATGACTGCCTCTGAATCGCATGTACACCTTGTTTCAGACAGAGGGTAAGCCATCTGGATAACTTGAGGGTTCCAAACTGCAAGACAAACAATGCCCTGTCCCCAGAGGGGACTAAGCCCTGATAAAGAAGGCTTCTGTCTCCAAAGCAGCCTCTTGGAGAGACAGCACAAAAGTTTCAATTAGATTTGGCAGATGGGTCTTGTCTCAGCTCCAAACATGTTATTCAGAGAGTGGCGTTGGATAAGAAAGAGGAGATAAGGCTAAGAGTCTGTGGTCTCAGAAGTGAGCCTGACCAACAGGCGCTCCTCCTACACCAACAGATGAAGAAGGACCCAAATGTCCCATACAGGGGACACCGAGTCATGATTCCCACGAAGGAGTTCACACTGAAGAGAAAGAAACCAAGACAGCTTTCCAGTTGCAGGGCAATGTTGTGACAGCACCTGTTACCATGTGGCATCGATAGGAGGGGGGGATGGGGGATGTTAGAGGTAACCAAGTTCTCTTGAGGTACAAGCCCCTGGAGAGCTCTTCCTTTGGGGACAGGACTGAAATGTTGGGTGGCTATACGGCATTCCAGACTAGCAGAGCTTCTAAGTACTTAGAAATATTGTGTCTCCCTGTCAACTTTTGGGTAAATGTCTATAAAAGGACCAAGGGCCCTCCCCCCCCCCCCCCCCCCCCCCCCCCCCCCCCGTAGACCTCCAGAGCTGAATCTGGTGAGCTCTGTGCTAAGGAGCCAGACGGCAGATAGTTTTAAGCTTTTGGGCCATACCATCTGTGGTGCAACTCTGCTCCCCCAATATGGCAGGGAGCATCAGTAGGGAATACTCGAGCATCCCTGGGCTCATTAAACTTCACTTACAAATACAGTTTGGTCTCCTAGGCTCAGGTAAGAGGTAAGCAAAAGAGAAAGAAGCAAAACCAACCCACTAACCAAACAAACAAAAAGAGAGGTCCCTTCTCATCCAGGAAGCCAAGGGGATGCAAGTCGCTCACCAACTTGGATTTCTGCACCCTGAGCAAAAGTTTAAATCCTTATGAGCTTTGTTGTGTGTCTTTGGGCACTGGGGACTTCAGTGTTAACCAGCAGCATTCTGGGCTTGAGGTGCAATGGGCTGCTCACTCAGTGATGTCCATCACAAACCAACTCAGCAGGCCAGAGAAGTCTCACAGCTCAGAAGCCGCTGACTTGGAAAATAGCCTTTTGGGACTCAACAACGTGACCTTGGGTTCAGAAAGAGTCATACCAAGAGTCTCAGAGCAAGAGTTTATAGATCACCATCCCCTTAGGCTTAAATGGAGGGTCTCCCACAGTCCTGAGCAAGGCAGGCAGGATTTAAATAGAAGTCAAGCTTGGTCCTCTTGGCCAGGTTCTTCTTGGACCCCAGTTATGCAAGGCATGAACCTTTGGACCCTGTAACCTGCTCCACCAGGCAGGCAGGCAGGCAGGCAGCAGGCAGGCAGCAGGCAGGCAGCAGGCAGGCAGGCAGGCAGGCAGGCAGCAGGCAGGCAGGCAGGCAGCAGGCAGACAGGCAGCAGGCAGGCAGGCAGGCAGGCAGCAGGCAGGCAGGCAGCCGGCAGGCAGGCAGCCGGCAGGCAGGCAGGCAGGCAGCAACCTAGGAAGAAACTGGCCTATCTCCTTTCTATAGCCTCAACTAGGGAAATCTAACACCCCAGCAGACTAGCTGGGGAGAGAGGGGGTAAAAGGCATGTTCTTTTCACACTTCTTGGGCCCAACACCAGCATCAGGTGAGTGTGTGTTCACTGAGCACAGGAGCCTTCCAGAGCCTCTAGTATGGCGTTACATTCGCCATCACCTTGACCTCTGGCCTTTCTCCTCCAAGAAAATACTGTTTATATTACAATGGAAATTGCTGCTAATAACTTAAAATTTTCAAACGTTTATACTATACAAGTATATCACAGTGGACCTGTCCCCCACCATTCTCTCCTCTGTCTTAGCTTCATTTAAAAGAACAAGTCTAGCCTGTGGCACGTCACTGCCAGGATGTAGGAAAGCAAGAAATGAGGGGTAGAGCCCCGCCAAGGTGTTATCCCCAGGTCTCTCGGATTCCCTGCTCTTTCTGGCGAGAGCCCCACTCCTGAATGGGAGAATTCCTCCTCTCACACATCCTCCAAGTTCTGCTATCAATCAGGCCAGGTTTGCCCACCCTCTTCTCCATGTCTTTCTTGACTCTCATCAGGATCCCAATCATACGAGACATGAACCTGTGGACCCTGTAGCCTGCTCCCACGGGAGGACGGGTGGTCTGTCACCTGTTAAAGAACTGCTGAAAGGGAAGCCTGGTGACATTGGCCACTCGACAAGACTGAGTCACTTTTGTTACTGGCTCAGTTTACTCAGAGGGTCAAGTTACCAAGCAGGATTTGGGACAGATATATGGACCTCAGTCAGAGCAGCTGACATTATTTTGATATGCTGAAATCACAACTCCACACACACAAGAGAGATAAGCCATGTCCACCCTCCCATTAGTGAGGCTAATTTTTTCCCTTTCAACACGTAAACCACAGTCTTTGTCTCTGTGTAACAAAGGAAAAAAATGTCCAAGGGCATGGACACAAAGATGCTGTGGGCAAGGGGCCATTTTGTGAGCTTTGAATGGGGGGGGGGACATCTTTCCAAATGAACTCTGGAGACTGAGACCAAGGCTTGAGCTCTCACTCTTTACTGGACCCCAAGTCCGTCCATTCAGACTTCATGTATCAGATTTAGTTCCAAAGACCTTTTGGTAATTTTTAAATATCAAATTCACCATTTAAGGGAAGATTTGTTGGCAGGGAGAATTTTCTAAATGCACTGAAAACAATAAAAAAAAAAAAAAAAGAACAAAAACTCAGTATTGCAAAGCCTTCGAGTCTGGCAGTCTCAGCATTCAACTAAGCATATAGTCCAGCAAGGGAGGAGGTGACAGAGATGATGAGGATGATGACGATGATGACGATGACAACGGTGATGATGATTTGTGTGATTTAGGTGTGTAGGCTCTGGTGTGTTTGTAGTAAGAAAAAACAAACAAACAAAAAACCACCTCAAGCTCTCAAATTTTATACTCAGTGTGATTAATAAGACAGGCAGAAATACAATAATGGAAACGCACTCAGGATTTTGGAAAGGAAAATTCAAGTGCCTCTCAGACAGTTTATGACTGCTATTTCACCCCATGGTGGTGAGAAACTGGACACTTCTGCCAGGAGGAATCCACGGGACAGATTCATTCCTGGGGTAACACCGCCTGATCCTAACCTACAACATCTGTAAGATCACAACTGTAAGATCACAAAAAAACAAAAGAAGAGAAAGACCACCAATTTGCATCTCCCCCTCCCTCAACATTCCCCACACAAGCACATGGGGAAAACAATCCCTGGGTATTTGAAAACATCATGGGGTGGGAGGGGGGCTCACGAACAAGGAAAAAAAGCACCCTTTTATTCCAAACAGGTTTTATTTAAAAAAAAAATGGATTTTTTTTTCTTAAAAAGAAACTCACTTTTAATTCAAGTCATTTGTAGTTAGTTATTGTTCAATATACGGCATTTGTTTGCTTTAAATAAGAAGAAAAATTCTAAGAATTTGGAAAACTAACCAAGTTTAACACTCTTGAGACTGGAAAAATACATTCTCAGGATAGTTCTTCCAAAAATGTCCTGTAGGGGGCACTAGAGGGGTATAGTTGAGGCTGACTTGGGAAATCAGTCATTTCTGGTAAAAGTTGTTTGATACGAGGAATGTCTCAGCCTGGTACAGTTGGCAAAAGTTCACTCTGGGGAATTTTGTGTGTGTGTGTGTGTGTGTGTGTGTGTGTGTGTGTGCGCGCGCGCACGCGTGTGTGTATGCGCGCACACAAGGCATGAGTGCGGCATGCCTGTTGGGAGACCGTGGCAGGGGGAAGAGTTGGTCTGATGGTCCCTGATCCAGAAGGAAATGTCCTTGAGTTACTCTCACAAGTCATCAGAACAGATAGCAGCCTTGGAAAAGTTCTGTGTCTTGTTTTGTTTTGTTTTTCGTTTGAAGGGGGCCTGGCTGAAGAAAACAAGTTATGAAATGACCTATGTTTGTGTAACTGGCTGGATTGCGTAATGCCAGGGCCCTGAAACCGTAACAGCCAAGGAGCAAAGGCACTGCATATATCTGGAGGTGTTGTCCCAGGGAAAAGAAAATCACAACAACAAAGCTCACTCCAGGAGGGCAAGGCACATCCAGCAATCTCCAAGAAAATTAAATTGCCAGTCATTAACCTGTGGGACGGACGGAGGTCATGCCATTACCACAGGGAATATTTTTCATGTTTCGAGTTCCTGCCATATACACTGTCTTAACAAAGAGTTGTCTGCCTCCCACCCCACAGGTCAGTGGGACTCTGTACTAAGACCTTATGAAGCTAGACGGAGGGAGGGGGGAAGTACCGGGCAGCAAATTTATGGGGGATACAGGACCCCACAAACAAGGAAAACAGGGGGGAAATAGCATCGACTTGCCCAAGGGAAAACCAGGAACATCTCACAGTGATTGGTCCACTGTGCAGCCATAAAGGAGGAAGGCCCAGTCCCTAACTGCCAGGAAAGCTTCCCCAGAAGAAGGCTGGGAGCAGAGCTGATTACAGACTTTATCTGGCATGTAATAAAGTTACCTTGAGCCCAGATCAGGGTGGGGTAGCAGCACAGACTTGGGAAGTAACAAAGGCAGAGGCCTATCATTGGGACCACAGAACAGTTTTGTAGAAAGCCAAAGGAGGTTGTGGGGGGGGAGGGGGGAGCCCTCCCCTTGTTCCTCATTTTGCACCCACCACCCCGGCCAGAAGCAGAGAGGCCAGGCTGAGAGTTGGCTTAAGTGGCATTACCCTGCCAATCCCTCTGGTTTGAAAGACTTCTTGCCCATGCTGCTGAGCAGAATAGGGCAGCAGGACCTGAGAATCCCATGCACTGGTTGCTGCTAATTGCAAAATCCTCATGTGTTACAGCATGCTAGGAATTAGCCAACAGCTGCTTTTTGCTTGGGTAATGAGGCCCCATTACACACTGCTGGACGGAGCTCTCTTCCTTCATCTGAGCATTGGTTTCCTGTCTGATTTGCTTCCAAACAGGGAATTGCCTTCACTCACATCCTGGGCCCAAAGCCCTAGTGACACAGATTATTCAGTTGGGGCACTGATGTCCGGTCTGACTTCCCATCCAGGTCCCAGAGTCTGAGCGAAGCCAGGCAGGGAGATTGTACTGTCAGTGCTCACTGTGTCTTGGTCTCATTAGTAGAAGCAACAGAAAACGCAAAGCTTCTATGTCGATTGGGAAAGAGAGGTAAAAGGGGTGGGGTTGTTGGGTTGGAAAGTAGGGGACAACAGGTATAAAGGACTCTAAACCCACTGGTGAGCGATGCTTGAGTTCAACCCAAAACGTCATCTATACTGGGATGCAAACATAGCCAATCTACTTTTCAGGTATGATTTCGGGTCCAGTGGTAAGGGTCCACTGACTGCACCCTCAATGCTCAGGCCATGCTGTCTACAGTGGGTGCTTAGTAGGTGTGGGGGTTGGGAGGAGCTAGAGAGAACACACACGGGAAAGCCATTTGGAGGGACTAGCCAGACATGGGACATCATTTTGAGAGAGATGCCCCTCTTGTCAGATTACAAAGAAAGTAATATTTTTCATTATATTTCCCAGCTCAGTCCACCCCTCCCTGGAAGACCCCTGAAGTCTGGTTGACTTCTAAAGGTCAAAGTCAAGGCTTATGGAGTAACCCTTGCTGCAGCCAGCTTGGCTAGGTGGGCTTCAGGTGGCAGAGGACCTTGTGAGTTCATGCAGTTCCCTCACAAGATCGTGTATGTGGTTCCTGCGACACAAGTCGGGTACCCCAGCACCCCCACCGCCCCACCAATACCTGTCTGGTACCTACAGAGACATAGATTACAGGCACAGTCCCTCTCAGTGCGAACCAGCCCAGCTGCTTTAGAAAGAGATGTTTTTCTGCTTCAAAAACCGCTCAGGAGTCCAAGTGATGTCTCCTCTCTCTCCCCCACTACTCTCTGACAGCTTCTTTGCCCTAGGTACCCCCGAAGCCCCTCAAGGCTCTGCTGGGGGTGGGGGGTGGGGGAAGTACAGGCTCCTGCCCTGCCGGACCCTTACCGGAAGCTGGAGGGGGGGTGTCACAGGAGGTGTCAAGAGCCAATCAAAGCCGGCTTCTTCCTTCCTGACCTTCGCACCTAATTCCCAGGGGCAAACCCCCTCACTCCCCTCACTTGAAGCCTTGTTTCTGAGTCCCCAATCCCTTTCAGAAGAGAGCTAAGACCAAAGAATAACAGAAGAAGAAAGGGTTAAAAAGCCTTCCCCGGTAGGGTCCTTGACGGTTGGGAGGGGCTTAGGGGGCGCAAAATTTTTCTTGCCTATCCACTACCTAGAAAGAGGAACGTGAAAAGGGAGGGAGAGCGGCTCGGAAGGAGGCAACAGGCTTCCCGGAGGGGACCTGTAATTTCAGGAGCTTTTCTGGAAAATTAAGTAAGAAAGGGGGAAGAGAGTGTCGTTGGCTCTTCAAGCCCACTCTCCGCTTGCTTTAAAAAAAAAAAAAAAGAGGGGGGGGGGGGGGGGGGGAAAAGGGAAAAAAAAAAAAATCCACAACTTACAGCAGTGACCCCTAAGTATTTTTCTAGCCTGGCCAGGAAAGGGAAAAGACGAAGGTGGGGGGTGGAGGCAGTGGGAGCGAGAAGAGAGTAGGAGTCGGCCCGCGCCGCCAGGTGCACCCCGGCCCGCACGTACCTGCTGGCCGCCGCCACCGCTGGAGTAGGACTCGGCGTGCGCAGGAGAGCCGCTGCTGCCCCGGGACGAGGTGTCAAAGTTCCCGGGATAATCCTGGTACATGATCCGCGGTGGGGGCCGGAGAGGAAACAGGGTGGTTGTCTTCCCCGCCCTCGCCGCGGCCGCGCACAGTCTGCTGCGCGCTCGCTGGTCCACCGGCCCGGCCGCGGGCTGGGCTTTTCGCTCCCGGGCTGTCCCCCAACCCAGGCAGACTGGAGGCAGCGACACTCGGGAAATGACCCCCCCGATCGCCTCGCACCGCGCTTCTTTTCTGCTCTGCGAGCTCCGCGGAACCGGTTGTCCACCCGGTCCCTCCCTCTAAAAAGTCGGAGCGTCCCTCGGTCCCTCCCCTGCGCGCGCCCTTCCGCCCCCGCGCGCAGCCGGAGCTCGGCCGGGACCCACGGGCTGGAGAAAAATGGGCAACGCGAAAAGACTAGGAGCCCCGAGGGTGTCGCTTGGCAGCTCTGGGGGACTCCCTCTCGGATCTCCCAGGGCGCCAAAAGGGCGAAAAAGAAAAGCTGCCGGTAGGGAGAAACTTCTGTTTCCTCCTTTTAGAAAAGGAGCCCGAGAATAAACTTCCTGTGGCCAACTCGCCGCCTGAGTTTCCCGGCGACTCGGACACTTGACTTAGGACAAGGCCACGGTGAGCGCCGGTTCAGCGGCCCCGATCGCGCCGGTGGGACGGCGCCCGTGGGGTCCCAGGCTGAGCCGTGCAGAGAGGGACGTGGCTCCGCGTCGCAGTGACCTGCACCCGGTCGGTGCCGGCTCCCGGACG
>JADRCD010198492.1:6543-17022 GCA_019843815.1 Montemys delectorum | reverse complement strand
CAGCATTATTAATACAGTATATGTCTCATGTTACATGTACATTATTAAGAGATGCACTGATACCCAAACTTTCTGGGAGAGTCTACCTCTTGGATCTTTTGCCATTGGCTAATAAGTGTCTCATTTATATCTTCCCCTAAACCTAACTAACAATTCACATTTGGAATTACAGTACCTCTAAAATATAAGTGCATATATGTATTCCTTTGATAGCTTCACACACATACACAAACACATTATAAAATGAATATTTGTCCTTCTTATTCCCTGTTACCCTATGCCATCTTCCTCTACTGATGAAACTTTTCTTCTTCTAAATAAGATTTCTTCCTATGTTTGTGTGTGTGTGTGTGTGTGCATGTGTGTGTGTGTACGTGTGTGTGTATGTGTGTGAGGTGGAAGATGTGTGTGTGTGCATGTGTGTGTGTGCATGTGTGTGTGTATGTGTGTGTACGTGTGTGTGCATGTGTGTGTATGTGTGTATGTGTGTATGTGTGTATGTGTGTGTGTATGTATGTGTGTATGTGTGTGTATGTGTGTGTATGTGTGTATGCACATGTGTGTATGTGTGTGTATGTGTGTGCATGTGAGTATGTGTGTGTTTGTGAGTGTGTGTATGTATGTGTGTATGTGTGTGTATGTGTGTGTGCATGTGAGTATGTGTGTGTTTGTGAGTGTGTGTATGTGTATATGTGTGTGTGTATGTGTGTGTGCATGTGAGTATGTTTGTGTTTGTGAGTGTGTGTGTGTGTGTATGTGTGTGTGTATGTGTGTGTGTATTAATCAGAGTTCACTAGAGTTCTTTCTGTATATAAAGAGGATTTATTAGACCAACTTATAGGCTATGGTCCAGCTACTCCAACAATGGCTATCTATGTACAGAAGGTCCTATAATCTAGTAATTGTTCAGTCTCCAGGTCTGAATGTGTGTGCTGATCCTCAGCGTGCATGACAAGCTCCCAGAAGTAGGTCCCAATGCCAGTGAAGGAATGGACTCTCTAGAAAGGCAAGAGGAACCAGGCAGAAAGCAAAGCTTCCTTTTTCCATGTCATTATTTAGGTTTCCTGTAGAAGTTGTGGGAGCCTGATTAGGGGTGGTGCTCCCATCTCAAAAGATCCAAATTAGAAATTAACCTTCCCACTCCAAATTCAGCAAAAAAATCCCACACAGGTATCCCACTTAATTTTGTGATTTTTTTTTAGTTAACTCCAGTTGTCAAGTTTACAACTAGGAATATCATCGTAGTATCTCTGTGTCTAATCAAGGTCCTCTGCCTGTGTATAGGTAGGAGAACATTTACTGAAGCATGGACAAACTATCCTCTGCTACACGACTGAAGAAAATGACATTCCTTTTTCCCCAAATACTATTAGCAGTCAACAGGCCCTCAGGAAGAGTGAGACCTCATTTTCCTTTCCTAGGCTTTACGTAGCTAGCCACAAAGACTTACACAATCTGTCTCAGTGCAGAAAGTAAATGACTCTTGAAGAGAGCTCATCCCTAAACAGGACACACCCCACACCACACAGTACCACCACACATACTAGGCCTTGGGGAATATCACTGAAAGGATAGCACAAAGATTCTAAGAGTCACATGATGGAAAGACATCTCTTAAACACAATTTTATGAGCATGGCATGATCATTCATTCCTGAATTGACAGCAGCTATGGATGACAGCACTCATGAACAAATTGTTTTCCAAAGCCATATTGGCCACAAAACCTTATCAACTATGACTTATCACTGTCCAGCAGTCTGACTCAGTGACTGAAATTCAGTTGCCTGGTCCATTTGTTGTGACATCTACAATGTCATTTTCAAGGAGCATATTAGTCTCCTCTGGACGTTTATGAGTCTCCCATGTCAGTGATTCCCAGGACCTGACACATGACTCTTCCCAGTCATCATGACAAGAGAATTCTCTCACGTGTTCTGCTTTCATGAAAGAAAACTACAAATGTCACATTGGGTAGGGAAGCTGCTAAAGTAAGCAGAGAGGCCAGGTCTACGAGTCACTTTTCTGTTACTATGGTAGAAGACTCTGACCAGCATAAAGAAAAAAATGCCAACTGGTTATCCAAAAACAAGTGGTCAGTCCTGAAAATATACACAAAAGTGACAGTATACAGACTGAGCAGGTTGTATTTGTGTTTTTAGGTTTATACATACACTCACAAACACTCTCTCACACACACACTCACACACACGCTCTGTCTCTCTCTCACAGAGTATATATATTATACATATCATATTCATGTTACTATAAACTAAGATAACATATATAAAATGAGAATTACAAAGGTAATTTCTATCCCAGAGTGGCTTAAGAACAAAAATGAGGGCTGGTGAGATGGCTCAGTGGGTAAGAGCACTGACTGCGCTTCTGAAGGTCCTCAGTTCAAATCCCAGCAACCACATGGTGGCTCACGATCACCCATAATGAGATATGACGCCCTCTTCTGGTGTGTCTGAAGACAGCTACAGTGTACTTAAGTATAATAATAAATAAATCTTTAAAAAAAAAAAGAACAAAAATGAATTTGTAGTATATTTCAATGATTCATGGAAAGTACTCCATGAATGTCATATTTGTGTTAGATTTGTTGACTTTCTTTGAGTGTGAGTATGTGTGTGTGTGTGTGTGTGTGTGTGTGTGTGTGTGTGAAATAAAGAAAAGAGGCTATGAATTTAAAAGACAGTAAAGTAAATTGGGAAAATGAGAGGTTTTAGAGGAAAAAACAGAAGAGGGAAATCATGTAATTGTGTTACGATTTCAAAAATAAAAATTATTTTTAAAAACCTAAGAATAGAAATTTTAAAAATCATCAATAACAATAAGAGTTCGTTTTGGTTATGGTTGCAAACGAGGTGAGAATCAGTAGTAGCCAAACAGAGTCTTGGCAGCAAGCAGCAGGCATAGGCAGAAGCACGAAGCTTGTATGGTGAACTATAATCATGAAGCAGAGAGGTAACCGGAAGTGGAGAGGAGATTTTAGCTGTGAAAGCCCACCCCATGTGACATACATCATCCAACAACGCTGCACCTCCTAAACCTTCTCAAGGAGCACTGTCAACTGGAACCAAGTCTTCACATACATCCAATAAAGGATGATCTCATTCCAAGTATCAGATATGGCAATGGCAGAATGCCAGGTGGCGACCTCCTGGCGTCTACTTATCACAATCACATTGTTTTTCAATGAAATTGGGGTCAACACATTTTCTATGAATTGAGATACCATATAAGTTCATTTTGTTCTTAAGCCACTCTGGGATAGAAGTTATTATTGTAATCCTCATATTTTAGAATCTCCTGGGTGAGGAACGCTGAGGAAGCAGCTGCTTCGGGCACAATGGGAATCTTAGCTATCACTCACTCCAGCGTCCTCCTTTTACAGATAATAAAACCAAGGATGAGACAGTAAAGTGATTTGCCCAAATTCATGGACCTGTCTATTTTAGTTTCCAGCCAACTGCCTTTCCCAGAATAGCATGCCGCTCTTGCATAACGAGAAACAGGTTTATTTTCCATGAGAATACAGGAGGCTAGAGTTAAAAGGGAGAGGTTTTCTGGATGCAGGTTGTCATTATGCTTATGAGGAAGAATGTTAGCAAAAATGGAAAAGAACAAAAAAGACACTGTGCAGAATAAAAAAAGTTATTCCTGGCAATTGACTGAAGAGTAGCAAAATCATAGAAAGCCTAAATGACAGACAGATGTATAATGTGATGAGATGAATCAAATCTGGGCTCTACTGAGATCAAAAAGAGAGGAGACTGAGGAAAAAAAAAGATGTCTGGAGTTAACTTTCACTTGGGAATCATTTAGAAATCTCAAGATAAAGTAATTCTGTTACTTAATGTTTGAGGGACCAGGAGGTTCATGCATTGTCATACAATGTTATTAAAAACAGCTATTCATTTTTCATGTAACAAAATAAAATGTGCAGTCTATATTGACAGCAAAATTTATGCCCTCAGTGCCTCCAATGGTAGGACAAGTGAAACTGCAAGTGAAGATCAGAGGACAGAGAGAGGCATTGTAAAAGGAATCTAATTGGGAAGCAATTAAAAAAAAAAAAACCTGTTATTAGCCCCATTGTCAGAATTTCCAAGATTCTCTAAGAACAAGAGCTTGCTGAGTGGCTCGCCCTGGAAATAGGTGCCATCAGTTCTCAATGGGTTTTCTTTCTAGTCTCTTCTATCCTTCATTTGAGTTTATTTAAGTATAAAGAGACAAATGCAAGATCTTCACATTGGAGTACACTTGCCAAGGACACCTCATTTTGATGTCAAGCTATTTATTTTAAACAATCTGTGTCATCCAACTATAAAGTGAATAAAGGATGACTGTCTTGTGTTATATTAAAGATAGCTGTTGGAGGTGATTACTTAAATTACAAAGGCATAAGTATCTGTCATAATTTCTGACTTGTAACACATAATACAATATGAGTAATGCTAGTACTCAAAATAACACACACGTAGCATGACATAGCTCTACTCAACTGGATTCTCACTTTTTCTCCCTTTGGTTGGAGGTTTAGCTAGCCTTATTTTTGTTTTTTAATTTTTCTTTTTATTGAATATTTTCTTAATTTACATTTCAAATGTTTTCCAGTTTGGTTTCCTTCCCTCCAAAACTATCTATCCCATCCCCTCTCCTCCTGCTTCTATGAGGGTGTTCCCCCACCCACTCAAACACACATCCACTTACTCCCTCCTCCCCACCCTGACATTCTATTTGTAACAAGTTTTTGTGGTGGATTGGGGTTGTTCTAGACTATCTTTTGTTATGATTAAAACATTATGTATTTTATTCATATAATAAATATTTTATTATTGAATGTAGCTGTTCTAATAAAATATTTCTATTTATGAGATACAAAATTGCTAACAACCTATAAAATACCTTTTGATGTATTCATTTTTTACTATCTGACTTTATAGTCAAAGGTGTTGAAACTGAGGAAACTGAAGATACTAAACAGTTTATTTTTTTCTTCCTACTTTTCAATTAGTATGTAAAAATGTAAACCTCATATATATGAGCAAAGTCTTATGTGATGTTTTCATTCACATTGTACAGTTTTCAAACTGATTTCACACATAAATCTTCTCAAGTATGAGTCTTTCATTTGTGGAACCCTATATTCCAGCCTTTTGTTTCATCACACTTGGTCATTGCCTGCAATTAGATAGATTCTCCCACGTGTAGATGTTAATCTTCCTCCTCCATACACCTCTGCTGGCTGGGATCATCATTTCAGACCAGCTTCACCTCCTTTCTGTGAATTCAGAATCTTCCTTCAGTCTTCTCTTTTGCT
Organism: Montemys delectorum; assembly: GCA_019843815.1. Classification (NCBI taxonomy): domain Eukaryota; kingdom Metazoa; phylum Chordata; class Mammalia; order Rodentia; family Muridae; genus Montemys; species Montemys delectorum. The sequence continues at coordinate 11,691 of JADRCD010198492.1, read as the reverse complement.
ATGTAGCAAATAACCTTCATACACAATGACTTCAGATAATGAGTGTTTATAATAGCTGGGAGTTCTTTGGGGAAACAGGAACAGTCATCTATAGGTGTTTTGTCTTGTTTTCCACCAGACAAGGACAACTGCAGAAGAATCTGATGAAGAAGGAGTTCTAACCATAGACTTTTTCAGATTGTGACACCCTCACTAGAAGTGTCCCTTTGCGGCAACAGAATTCTAGGAGAGTAAGGAAAGAAGATATTCCCTCAAGGTGTCTTAAACTCATCCTTTAAATTGCTGGATATTTCCTTTCCTATGTTCTTTTAGCCAAGGAGGGTACCAGGGAAGAGGCTCAGGATGGGCTTGGGGAAAGGACTTAGGAGTATAATGTTTACCATATAACTCTGAGAAGTCACATAAAGTTGAAATTGGTAGAGTGTACCCATAATCCCAGTTCCAATCCTGGGAGATTAGAAGTGAAGACAGGAGAATTCTCAGATGTTTATGGGCAGTCAATATAGTATATGCATCAGCCTACAAGGAAACTGTCTTATTAGCGTTCTATGGCTTCAAAGAATCACTATGGCCATGGCAAGTCTGAGAAAAGAAAGCATTTCATTGGAGTTAATTGGAGCTACTTACCACTCAGAAGTTTAGTCCATTGCCATGATGGTAGGAAGCATGGCGGCAGAATGCAAACAGATATGGTGTCTGAAAGCTACTTGATCCGAAGCAAAGGCTGGGAATCAAACACAGGTCCTCTGAAGAAGCAATCTTCTGTCTGAACCACTATGCTATCTTTCCAGGCCATCAAGACACTATCTTGGAGCTCACCACAATGTCTATGTAAGGTTTTCCACCCTAAGAATCCCTCTCTATTTTTCTGTTCCAGTCTGGTATTTCATGCGCTTTTATCTTTTCTCTTAGTTTGTCTTTTTCCCCAAGTCTTACAGATCTCTAAATGAGAAAAATAGGTCCCAATCTCAGGAATTGTTTACAATACCATTGTGTCTAACACAGTGTAGCATAAAAACCACCTCAGAATCTGAAGGGCTCTGTGCTTGGGCTGCACTACAGTGCTATCCTAGTTCTCATCCCGAAGGTGAAAAAGAAAAGAAATGAGCTCATATTATACATGTATCCCATCCGACAGATGATTCTTTACAGTAGATTCTGGTTGTCTCAGACTCCCGTTCAATCTTCAGAACTCTTCTTGGGCACCATAATAACTTTGTATAAGATTCTCTGACCCGCTCCCGTCTGTCCAGTTAGGGCACTTCACGTACGCATTGTAACACCTACTGTTTGCTGTTTTCACAGAATGTTTAAGAGCATGTCTCTCGTTCATCTCTGGAAGCTAGTTCAGGCTAGTGAGTACTGATTTCCAGTTGGCATATCTAGCTTGTAGTAGGCACCCAAAAGATCTTTATTACGAGCATGACTATGGACAACAGTAAGGAACTGGACACTTGCAAGAGTTGGAGAAATCTACTTTGAAAGATTTTGTCACCGGGCAGTGGTGGTGCACGCCTTTAATCCCAGCACTTGGGAGGCAGAGGCAAGTGGATTTCTAAGTTCAAGATCAGCCTAGTCTACAGAGTGAGTTCCAGGACAGCCAGGGCCATACAGAGAAACCCTGTCTCGAAAAAACAAAACGAAACAAAAAAAAAAAAAAGATTTTGTCATGTAAAAATAAATAATTTGTCATGTAATAATAATTGATTATTTTTAACATTTAACCAGATTAAAAAATATAATACATGCATGTATCAAAGTATCACATTATCCTACTCATGTGAATAACTTTTATTTTCTTATACATAAATCAAAAGAAATTTAAATTTCAAATATCAAATTTATTTATTTGATATTTCAAATATCAAATATTTAAATATCAAATATCAATTTAAAAGAATTTAAATTTCAAAAATTTAAATTTCAATATATCATTTCAGAGAAAAATGTTACATAAAAAAGATATTTCCCATTGGCATATGTTAACTGCGTAATAGATCTCCATATTGAGAACAGCCTGTGTCTTTCCTAGAACTTGGCAAACATTTATAGTTACAGGGCTTAGAACAAGGAAATGTCCAGCTGCTGGCTGACTGAGCCTCTCCAACTCACACTAAAATGAGACACTTTCTCAGTGTAGATGAGTCCCATGGATCATTATGGACCAACACTGATCAGACTTTGACACTTCATCAAAGATATCATAGAAGATGTGAGCTTGAACTACTTCCCTGGTGAGAGGTAGGACTAGGTTTCATGGGAGAAAAGAAGATAGAAACACCTGATGAATAAATTGGAATGAGCAGGATGTGTTCTGTACAGGACAAGCCTCAGATGAACCACTGTGCAGGTTCAGGGTGGAGGTTGGCAGCAACGTGAAGGTGAGTGAAGAGATGCTAGGAGATGTGAGCACGTATTAGCCTTAATGTTAGAGCAGTGACACATCATCCTAATAGAAAGATACAGTGCTCTCTCAGGGAAAGCAGGGAGGAAAGGAAGTGCCTAAAAGTAAGGAAACTGGCATGTTCTCGTTTCTGAAGGGAGAGAAAATCTGTACACGCCTTTCTAGTCTTAGCTCTGGCCACTTAGTCATGTATGGGAAATGCTTATATTAAATGTAACATTACATTACAATTAACATTCTGTTAATTTAATCTCTTTGAGTCACACTGACTTGATCACATGGTCACCTCTGCTTGATCCTTCCCTAAACTCCTAAAAAAAATCCCTGTGCCTTTCATGATTAAAATATATTAACAGACTGTAGGCTAAAAGGATCACGGCTGTATCATTTTGTACTTTCCACTATAACCACCATCAAGTAGAGCGCCTAGGACATAATGAGAATGACTCCTAACTAGTTATCATGAGGATGATAATCTTGGGAAAATAAGGGATTTGAGAACAAGATTCGCATTTACGTCTAGAACACACTCAGACTGAGTTAGTGGTTCACTGGACAACATTGGAGGTTGTTTGGGATGTGGTGGCAGGTGCAAAACAGAACTCTGTTAAGATATATGATCACCAATGAAGTATTTTGAGCTGAATCTCTGTTTGAAAACTGAGGCTTAACCACCAATGCCTTGGACAGAACTATGCGTGAACAAGGAAATACAAAACCAGAAGCCGAGGCAGAAGGATTGCAAGATGAAAGTCAGCCTAGAAAACATACTGGCACTCTGTCTGCAACTCCGCGCCCCCTCCCCCAAACAAAAAACAGACAGAGGAGTTGATGAGAAGGAGGGAGAGGAAGAATGAAGTCGGAATTAAGCTATTGAATGGAACAGGAGTAGAGTCTATTGAACACGAAAGATGGGAGAGGGTCCAAAGTTAAAGCTTTCTAAGTTACAAAAGGAGATAGAACAGTGTCAGATATGATAGAGACATCAAAAAACAAAACAAGCAAAACAAAACGAAGAAACAAAGAAAGAATAACAGAATTTATAAAGAATATGTATATTGACAGGAAATATTTAAAAGAACCATTTTAGCATGGTGGCCAAGTAACCCATAGAGGCTTTTGCTATGCAAGCCTGACCTGAGTTCAGTTTTCAGAACCCACCTGAAGGTGAAAGGAAAGGAATGACTCTAAAAAGTTGTCTCCCGACCTGCATGCTATATCAAGCACAAGTACCCACATGCATACCACACACACACACACACACACACACACACACACACACACACACACGATGATGGTGATGATGATGATGGTGATGATGATGGTGATGATGATATAAAGACGTTCAGACACTTTACTTAAGGATGTTATTAACATATACATATATAAGTGTATACACAGACATACATATGTGTGTGTATATATATTATATATATATATTAAAATTTTCTTTTTCCAAAATTGAAAAAAAGAATTATTTAGGAAAAATGTCAGTAATTATGGCTATGGTATGTGAGAGTTCTTTGTTCTTTGTCTCATGGTTTATGTAAGAGCACAGGACTTAAAGTGCTTAAGTGATGTGCCTCTCTCTCACAGTAATGGTGTGACTTTGGACACAATAACACTCTTCAAGCTTAAAGGCAACTTTGCTGTCATACAACATAAAAATCCTTTGACAATTCTTTTAACTTTTTGGGATGACACCTGTCTTGCCTCTGAAACAGTAGAGCTTCCAGTTCTAACTTATTAAAGAAATTATAAAATACACCAAGTCAGGCTCCATGTTTGAATAATATGCACTATTTAAATCAACACTGCATCTTAAGGTAAAATAATTTTAAATGGTAGTAAATGCTAGAAATCAATAAACCAGAATTATTGGTGTACGTGTAATCCTAATGCCCTGCGTACTTTATTTAGGATGGAGATCACTGAAAATGTAGCTATTTTGCTGATCCTTCCGAAGGTGCCAATGAGTCCCTGCCAGCTTTCTTCCTGGTGTTATCCTTTGCCTAATTCTGACTTCACACACCACTAAATTCTGAACAGTCTGTGTCTCAGAGTGCGCCATGCACTAATTTTGCTCTGACAACTTTGTAATGGGAATTTGAACCTGTATTACGCTTTTCATGTTTAAAATGCACTCTGAAGGTCACAGACAGCTCACTGTGCCTGGGTGAGCTGAGGTTCCATGAGGCAAATACATGCTTCCTTTTACTGTGAAATGTCATTTTGAAAAACTCTGAGCCAGGCCGAGATGCTCTTCCACCCCCACCCCCACCAAGAGTTCACTCACCCGTAAGAGTTGCTTTTGTTTTTAAAATCCTGCTCTGGCCTGTCCAGTGTGGGTCTGGGAGGGCAAGGCCATTTTAATGACCTTTAATCTATGCAGAGTTACCTGTAGCTATCAGTGGGCCCTGAAACAATAATTAAGGCAAACTCTCCAGTTTGAGGGAGGGTTCCACTGTCTGGTATTTGTAACAGGAGTAACACCTGATTGACTCCCTGGAACTGTATTCAAATGAGAATTCTCTGGAATGCAAGAGCTTGTAGGCAAGTACAGTGTTTTTGAGGAGTTGTGAGCTGAGTTGGTGATATAAAATCTTGTTGTATTTCTTCTTGTAGAAAGTTTTTTATATCAAACTCTCTGTTTCTCACATATTACTATTAAAAAATTGATAAACAAATGAGAATAAGAGAGAAGAGAGGAGAAAGAAGAGAAGAGAGGAGAAAGAAGAGAAGAG